>JAENRP010000100.1:44566-97925 GCA_024741835.1 Diplocarpon mali | reverse complement strand
CTGGAACTTGTTCAGGAAATTTAGTAAAACCCATCTCCGATTCTTATCCTAACGCCGAGAACTAAGTTCTAATCCTGATGCAAAACAAAAATGGAGTCGTGTGCTGGTTATTTAAGCGTAGGTGTAGCAGAATGGGCCATTGATGGTCGAGCTCAGATCCCCGATTGTGTTTCTATGGTCTAGGAATCCCATATCAATAACGGTACTCAGTAATCCCGGATCTGAAGGAGGCCCTATCCAAGCATTAGCACGCAGTTGAGAACCGGGGAGAAAAGAGGGGTGGGGGAGAATAAGCAAGAAAAGAGACGGATGCCTGCCCCCTCCCAGAAAAACTCACGGTTTTTGTAAGTCAAAGTGTGAATCACCTGCTTCGTCCGCGTTTCCTGGTCCAAGCCCTGCCACAGGGTGAGCAAACGATCAATCTGCGCATGGTGGAAGTAATAGGCCGGATCTTGCGGGCACGACCAGAGATCATCGCATTCCCCGCCTATGGCCCGGAGTCCGGAGTCGTGTAGATTAGTGCCGTGAGCCATGATCCGATCAAAAGCCAGCAGGTCATTCTGCTTCATCAGATCAGCCACCTGCGGGTATCGCAGGTAAGTTTGGAGCATGCTGTCGCGGAAGTCCCGCCTCAGACAGCGGCTGCTAAGACCATCAAGGCTCGATCTCAGGGGCGGTCCATGTGGCCCGAGTTTGATCAACCTATCGGCGAAGGGCCCAGAAATCACACAGTCACCGCCTGTGCCCGGTGCGATATTCTTTTTGCGGTAACCGGTCGTGGGCTCAAAGGTGTAGGGGCCATTGCCTGGCGAGTAGAGGCCATTACCGCCGAGAGACAATGGTGTCCCGTCAAAGAGAGGGTGGGCGTCAACTGTCTTGGTTGAGGACCACTGGGGAATCGGGTCAGTGATGTTTTCTAATAAGCGAAGAGAGCGAGCAAGGGGCAGTAAGGCGAAGCGAGAGACCCAAACAGTGAGATGAAGCAAGCGCGAGATCGAAAGAGTGTCCGTCTGCAACGAGTACGACGAAGGGAAAAAAAGACAAAGCGGAAGCGTGACCTACATCCCAGTATGGCTGATAGCCAGTATATCCACACTCGTCGCGAAGAGCCTTCTCGTACAGGTGAAGGAATTGCCTCTGCCAGGTATAGAAACGCGAAGTGTGGTAAATGTTGGCCGTCTCGTTGATATGCAGAGCAGCGAAATCCTGAAAACGAGTTTTCACGCCAGGGCCAGCAGCGCGAGGTGTGATGGCTTTCTTTTCCTGCAAACACTGGACGGCCCGGATGTAGGAGTCCTTCTGCTGCGGCTCCAAAGTGGACCTAGAGAAGTATGGAGGTCAGCGGAGACTTCCCCCTCAAGCAATGTGCAGAGGCGTGTTGATATTATATCAAAGAGTGAGGGTGAGGCTAAGTAACAAGGCGCGTACCATTCCACGCGGACGACGACGTTCCTCGACGTGCACGTCGCAGAGGGGTTGGACGTCCTCGCCTCGAGGATTCCCCAGATGTTGGAAGTTGCGCGCTCGACCAGAGCATCGAGAGCCTTTCTGTCATTAGTATTGAACCCGAAACGCCACATGGCATCAACACCCGCGAGATTGCTCGCCGCGGCGGCGAGAACGAGAGGCAGAGCAGAAGGCTTCATCATGAACTCCCTAGACTGTGAGTGTAGGAAACTCAACGCCAGCAGGTGAGCTGGTGAGATGAGGCGCGGACACTCTTAGGCACAGCTCAACATTCGGGCTTCGACTTGTTCTTGTACTTGTATTAGTATTCGCTGCCCGACTAACTGGCCGGTCTCCTCTCCCTCTGCACATACCTCTGTACGGACAGAGCTGGGCATGGACCTGAGTTTATGGGTAGACCCGGATATATCCGAGCGAACGCACTTTGGTCAAGCTACCTACATCTACTTGGTATAAACTCTAGAAGTTGGTTCAAAAATAGGTTAGGCTGGGATATTTCCGCGGTTATCTTGAACAATCTTGACCTCAGATCCATACTTAAATGTAGACTTACGCGCGTAAGGCTTGGCACCACCGATCCTTTCTCATTCTAGCGGATGGGAAAAGAGGATGCGAAATTTGGCGCTTTTTCATCGCTAGTACAGTAAACCTGAAATCAATGTATAGTCCGCTCTAATTATAGACATCCTGTAGCCATCTATGTGTGGTGATAATGCAGTTTAGCGAAGGATAAGGTTCATACGATAAAATCAGAACCTTTAAAGTATAGAATGGTGAATTCGGTAGTGGAATATCTGGTAGTAGGAAGAGGCTTTGCTATGTAAACAAGTGAGTCGAGGGCCTAGTACTAAATAGTTCGATAATCCATTGACTAAGTGGCTAAGGACAGAGTGCACGTGACCCCGCAAACACCCAGGAGAAACTGGGCGGGTTGTGGCAGGTTCCGCGTTGAGTTTACTATTCTGGTTAACGAAAGTTATCTTTAACATACTTCGGAAAGGCTATAGTCGTATTTTATACATAAATAGAACTAGCTTGAAAACTTCTTGCCATTTACTATTGAGCCCGTGGTCCTGTCTGACTCCTGAGATAAAAGTCTCCTTTTGTGTCTTAGTCGAAAACAGGACTCTCTAGGTCTTAAGCTTAAGTCTGATCTCAAGGTAGTGCTTTAAATAGATGATAAAGTTAGGGAACCTCCTTAGGTCGAACTCGACTCTTGTCTTAGGCTACGGACGCCTTCTTGCGCGATTATAATTATTTATTTATTTACTTACTAAGCGTCTCACTAATCGTCAGCGGCTATTTAACCTTAACCCTACTTATCACATTATACCAGCTGTATAATATATCTTTTCCATTTACTCTTTCGAGGAAAGAGCTGGGGTTCGTGGGAGACACCACCTATAGGTGTTGAGTCGTCGTCTACCTATGCATAGCATTCAAATTATGCTTCTATGTAAAAAGCGAAATACACATGGCCAAACTTCTTAGTTGTGAAATATCTATGAATCCCTATTGCAATCTTTTGATACAATTCTTAAAGCTTTGTTTAAAATTCGTCAAGTAGCAGAAGATAAACATTGCATTAGTCGAGGTATCGACGGAATTAATTACGCGAGAAAAATTACTTTCCCTAATAGCTACAAAGTCACGAATATAAGAAGCATCAGTTTCTAGTTAATCCTACGACAGGTTCAACCTCTTATACTCCCCTCATTCACTACCAGGAACGCTTAGGTAGAAAACACGTATTTGAAATGTATCTGTGCAGGCTACTAACTCTTCCAAGACCTCAAGTTTTAAATAAATTGAGACGAGCCATGTGTGCCCTCCCTCTGCTTATAGATCCGGAAAATATATTCCTTTGTCCCTAGGGACTCGCTCATGTACCCGAGTGAGATCTCATAGTCACATGTCTCTTTTTATGATCTTTATTTCTAGTTGCCCATCCTAAATTATCTCAGGTTTAAACCCGACTTTACCTACGCGTATTTCTGTCGGCGGAGATGCCGAAGGGGGACCGTGGTCGTCGTCTCCCTTCTAAATTCAATTCTTCCCGCCACCCTGTTCCTCCTGCGTAGGATGCACACCAGCACACAATGGCCCACTATTTCAACGTACAAAAGATAAGAAGCCCTTCATCGTTGATCACAGTGAATACTCTCATCAACCGGCAGTGGAAGTCTGTACTAGACACAGCCATACGCCGTGCCATCTAACTTGAATTGTCTTTTGCTTCAGGTTTTACTAAATATAAAAACCGCCGGCTTGGCACATCTACGTATACCCTGCAGTAGGATATCCCTGCACCACGCGTCTCGCACATGGCCCTTTAGACGTTGACTAATACGACTTGTATAGGTGCTACCTAGCAGCATGTTGGCCGATAGAAAGAAGCTAGATATAATTTGGTAAGATTTCTTATGCTTTTTGATAGGTCTAATAGGATATCTCGCAAAGACTACAGACTACAAATTACGGATTTACATATCACGTTTCTAGGATATGTTAAAGCTTTATCTGCATCTATATTTTATCTCGCGGTTAGTTCTACTGGGGTAGTGTGCTCTCTTAACTAGGTATCTTTCTACCATAATGTCGATGGCTAGGACTCAGTTTGCAGTAATAAGCATTTTTCATCCCATCAATATCAACCCACCTATCTCATGACTTCAATTTCTCTGCCTCTAAACCCCATCAGTTCCTACACACTGGTACAGCAGGCTTGGCGATAACGCTCTATCTCTCCTATATTTCCCTCTTTACTCATTTTCCCAGGGGCAAAGGTATTCCCCCAACTCTTTATCTCTTATTCGCGCCTCCTTGTTTCTCGAAGACAATATAGCGAGCAAACTTATTTATTAGGAGTAATGATCGCTTATAACATGGACTTGTCATCTAGGCTATGAAACACTATTTTACACCTAAATATTAAAATCTAATAGCACTTCATCGTATGGCCTGGTCAAATAAGCGCTATTTTATTAAATATTTAGGGTTAAGTAGAGCGCCGGTATCTGAAACACGATTCCAAGGTTCATTACAAAGCCCCAATTAGTATATAAGTGCGATTTTTTCTTCGGACGCTATGGATCCAGATTGAATTTGGTACTAATATTAAGTATCAATCTCAACTACTAAGGACAATGACTGATTGCATTACGATATAAAAAGCTATACCTTATACTCAGAAGCGGCGTTCTCAAAAGTTAGATCCTAAAATTTGACATAAAAAACATCCCAAGCCTTTACTAAATCCATATCAGCCTGAGCCTCATCCTTCCGTTCTTAAAAGTGTTGAAGATATGATAGTCTATTGCTCCATTTCAATAGGTTATAGATTGGTAGATTATAACATATAGTATCTGAAGAATTGAAAAATCGGGAGTACGCGGTGCTTTGATATCAGGCTGATGTAGCTTGCCTTTCCACCAAAAGAAACAATATAGCTACTCGGCCAAGAGATCCTACCGCCTTTACTTAGACATGTTCAATTCGTTTTCATAGGAATATATCTCTGTGGAGTTGGGAGCACAGACCCTGTCACGTGGCAATCCTGGCATACACACTAAATGTATTCTATCTCTCTCCCCCCTTCTCTTAGAATCATCATCAATCGATAATACAACCAAGAGCCAAACTTCTTTCAGTGTACACTCAGGTGAAACCAACAGTTCTCATATAGTAGATATCCACATATGGGTACATCTTTAGCGTAGGCGAAAATGTCTAGGGTAGCCGCAGTACGATATTTGTACTTCCGAATTTTTCTCTCTGGAGTGTAGTAGGTCAAAGTAAGACAAGAATTCCACTGCGAGCTGAGAACTCCAGCTATCCAGGGAAGATATCAAAGGCCTTGAACCTTAATAAATACCAAATACAAACTACTTTAAATTGCTTGCTTTTCGAGTATTATTGATTAGTCACCAAACAGTCTTCCAGCTACTCGGCTTTTAATTATTGTGCTTGAAACTGCCTTTCCAAATAAATATAATTATAAAGCAGGATATCAAGGCTGGTTGAATCTAATATATTTGGGAGTTAGATAAAGACTCCTTACTTTTTCTGTATGCTGCAAATACCTTTGACTTCTGATAATATGTATGTTTTAGTAAGTCAAAGTCTGTGCAATAAAAATTCCTACGTTTGCAATCTGCTTATGAATGGATTCATCTGTAAGGACTTAAGGTTACAAAGGTAAGGAACTACATTTTGTTCATGTTTTTTTAGTAATATTCACCCTCTTTCTGCAATTCCTAGTGTCAACTATCCGACAGATCTACAAGGAAATCCTGACTTGCTACGCCTTATAAAAAAATATCAATCTCCAAGCAATAATACCAAGAGCTGAGCAAAATGACCGGAGAAGATGGCTCAAGCCTACTGTGTAGGGACGAGCCGCTGCCACCCTCCTTTCTTTTCTTTTGCAGTAGGTTAACATATCAAGGCAGAAATTCGCTGACAAGTAGAGATCCTGAACACATGGAAGAGCATGCGAACGCAAACCAACAGCTCCAGACCTGGAACTAACCGCCTTAGATATAATTGGGACTAGGGGTGGGCGAATATACCGTATATGATAGGTACTTATATAACTATGCACTTTTCGCTCAGCTAATTGACTCTACGTCTCCTCCGTGCCAAGCAGTTGGGAGCAGCAAAGATCTCCACTTTCGGTCCAGGCGATCCTGTCAACCTTCAAGTTTCGTATCTCACTTCAATTCAGGAATCACAGGATCCTGAACACTCAATTTCCCAGCTCCGTAGCTATACTGCACAACATTACTTTCATGTAATCGTTCCTTACATCTAACATTCGCTGAAAACAAACAATCAGATCTCATCGCTTCTAACCTGTCGAGACCCAAGAGTAAAAGTATGCATGTTCCCCCCCTCTACAGCCATATTTACATAGCCATCGTCGGCCACCGCACTGCCCCTCACATCCACCATCTTGCCATCAAAATACACCGGCTGACCACCGGCCGGTACACTTACCACGCCCCGCGTGCCCTTCGGGCCGGTAACCTGCAAGGAAAACAAAGCATCCGGCTGATTCCGCGTCCAAAACACATCTACCGGGCCATGGGGCGTAGGAACAACGCCCTTGGCCCACGCGACATCCCCAGGGATCGGCTTGACGCTCCAGGTCGCAAAGCCTGGGCCGGAGGGTGTGACGCCGAGCACGTAGTTCGTCAACGCTGGCACGACGCCCGTGGCCCAGCCGTGCGCCATGGACGTGAAGCCGTCCTCGTACGGGCGCCCGCCGGGCCCGATGCCCTCCCACATGGTGACTTGCGGGTCGTGCGTCGCCATCCAGCCGTACAAGCGTCGCATTTCCTCGAGCGCCGACGTGCCCAGCCCGACCTTGAAACGGGCTGCGATCTCAAAGTAGGAGACAAAGGCGTAAACGCGCTGGGAAAAGGGCCCGATGGCGTCGTTGTCGTAGAAGGCGTTGCCATAGGGACGGGCGGTCGCTGCAGACAGGTAGCTGAGGATGGAGTGCGCAGTGGTGGTATTGGCGACGCCGCTGAGAATAGCGAGACTATTGCCATCTTGGGCGTGGGTTTGGCAGAAGTCCGTGCCGCAGGTGCCATCGTAGAAGGCCCCTACTTTGCTGTCGAAGAGCGAAGACATGGCGGCGGCGACAACACGAGCACGCGATTGCCAGCGTCTGGAGTCGTCTTTGTGGCCGAGGAAACGGGCTATCGAGGCGGCGTTGTCGAGGGCGAGCACGTAGAGGGCGTTGTAGTAGGTGACTGGCCCGGAGCGAGGGAGGAATGCGTAGTCGCCGTACCCTTCGGAGATCCCAAGCCCTTTGCTCAAAAGACCTGTTGCTGGGTCGGTCGTCGAAGGGTAGAAGGTGTCGAGCACTTTCATCATGTTGGAATAGTACCTTAGGACGTAGGCGGTGTCTCCCGTATACATGAAGAGATCATAGCTACAAGCCACCCACCAGAGAGGGTAGTCGTACAGTGGGAGCGTGTAGTTGTTGCTGGCATGGTGTCAGTTGAGATGTTCGCCGACCATTGTTCGCCAGGCCGGGTAGCTTGGAGGCAGGTAACGTGATCCTCACCGGCACGTGACTTACATGCTGGCTGGAGGGAGCCAGCCGTCCGCCCGCTGATGATCCGCAATATCTGCCAGGACATTCCGCGTCGCCGCAGAGATATCATGGGTGAGATACGACGTTCTCGACGCAACCGCCAGATCCCCTATATACGGGTCACGATCTCGCTTAGCGCCATCATGGAGGACCAGCTTCCCAAGCAGAGACGGGCTTGCTGCCCCTCGAGGATCGGTGTCGTTCGCTCTGAAGGTATCGATACACATATCGTTGGTGTATACTCCATCGTACCACCATTGATTGAGTTGCTCGTCGGAACTCTCGAACCAGCCGGTGAAGGTGTCTGGAGTCCCGAGGAATGCGGTGAAATTGAGACTCATCGAGTCAATAAAGACCTGACCGTAGGATGTCGTGTATGGGGCATCGTCTGGGAGAGCGTCGAGGTAGATTTTCATGTACCTGAAGCCGTGAAGGCCGTCTGCACAAACTTGATTCCCGAATTCGCAACCGTACGTGTCAGTCCAGGTATATGGGTTTGGCTTCACGGCGATCTGCCATGGGTGAGCATAGTCCTCGTCTTTGGAGACTAGTTACCTGATCAGATCCCGGGGTGATTGCTTGACCCTGTTTTGATCACCGTCAGACTTGATATCAACCACAGGCCCGTACACACCAACAAAGAGATGACGGGAAGACTCACATTATTCGATCGCGAGAAATCGCTGAGGTCGCTCAGGAACTGCTGTGTTTCCGAAAAGGCCAACCTGATGCCTGGAAAGCCCGGGGTGGAATTGACGGCGCCTCCAAATTCCACCGACAGGAATCCCGCCACGTTCTGACCCCAATCGACGACGATAGCCGGAGCGACATCCGCATCACCACGCGCCGTGGGCGGATTCCGGTTCGCCTCCCGCGTCAAGACGGTCGAGCCTCTGCCCGTGAGCAGGCCGTCGGGGTTCGTGATATTCCCGCGCGTATGAGTCTTGAGAACGCGAACTGGTCGCACGATACTGGAGCGAGGCGAGCGGACGTATCTCTCCCAGTCGCCGCGCGGGTTTTTAAGCTGGTTTGGCCATTGGTAGTCGGCTTGAGTGGAGGGCCAGAAGTACCAGAGCCCGGCTATGAAAACGAATGGAAGGATGCTGATACTTATACTACGCGTTATCCAAAACATGGCGACGGCGAAAGGCGGGAGGGGGGTTGGCGAGGGTTATATATGGCTTTTATACTCTATGTCGTTGTCGATGCGAAGAGCGCCGGGCATATGTATATATATATATATATATATTATTATATAATGAATCCAAATGTCTTTGCCCAGCCTTTACCCGCCCGCCATTGACGGGCAGCTGCTAGTGCACGGAAGGCCCTCGGATAATGTACCATACAGTGGCCGAATCCATGCCTCTTGGTTAGAATATACAAGGATTGGGCTTATGTAATCGTACCTTGAATATACTCCTGCAGCTCCATAGAACTCAGAATCTACACCTTTAGATTCTGTCAGTTATTTGCTCAAGGCGCAGGACGGCGTTTTGGCAGGGGAGCACGATACCAAAGTACTGTTGTGTTTGCCGAGGATCATGGACAAAGAAGATGTGGCCGGCCTCCTTTTCTTTTTATGCTGGTTTACAAAACATTTTCTTTGTGTTGATTTCTCACGGGATAGCATTTTAGCGTTGACTATCTGATTTAATAAAAGTAACAATGGGATACGTAAATCATTAATTTATTGGTGCGGATCTAGTATATAACATCATAACAAGAAATTATTACTTTAGTTTCTGACAATTATAAGTCTATTTTTAGGGTTAAGCTGCCTTCTTTGGTGCGGAGCGGCGGCGGGTGGCAGCGGCGGAGTCTCGGCGCAGGAGGAAGAGGGTGAAGGAGAACGAGGCGATGAGGATGACGACGGCGAAAGAGATGGTGAAGTTGGTGGCTGCTGCCGTCCTAGTAGTGAGGGAGAGGAAGAAGGAGATGGTGGTATTTCTGGTGCTACGCCCGTTTCCGATTGAGAGTAGCTGCGTGGTTTCGCCGAGAGAGATCAGGTGGCAGTGTGTTATTGACGAAGAGGAAATAGAGAAGCTGGAGGATATATTCTACGAATTTAGGAACATCTCTGGACTTAGCGCCCTGAGATAGGACGATGACTAAAACGCCATTTCTAATTCGCTTGTGTAGTTCTCTACTCAGCTTAACTTCAAAGAAGGGCAAAGTTCTTCAATTAAATAAGAAGTTGTAAGTCAAATACGCATCTTCGGACTTACTACAGTATTTTATAAACTCTCAATGACTCCAGCAAGAGATAGCTCCTCAAAAATCTAAAATCGTCTTAGGTCTCCCTGCGGCGACTACACCAAGCTATTAGGCACTTAATCTGGTTACGAAAATTCGAGTCCCAGCCACTGATTTCATTTCATGATCCGTACAGCATCTCTAGTCGACGCTCACTAGCCTCGCGCTTGTCCCACGATAGCATATCTCCTCCCATTGAGCTTATATCCCCCCCAAAGAGGCCTGACACACAGCAGATTCTGGAGTGTGAACGGCGTCGGCGCGAATCTCTCCTTCCTGTGGCCCGCGTGGCACTTGACAGCCACGTAAGCCCAGAAACAAGGGAACCAGAGCGCGACGACGACAGCGGCAGCGTTGGGGGTCAAAGATAATGGGCCGCGAAGATGAACGCGGCGTAGAGGTGCGCGTTGGATATGAGCAGCTCCCAGACGAGGAAGAGGGCGAGGGAGAGGAGGAAAAGGATGGTGGTGAGGAACGATGGCTCTGTGGGCTCGGCATGCTTCTTGGTGCGGGCACCATTCATGATTGCTTGTTTGGTTATGGTTGGTGGTGCTGCGCTGTGAGATCGTGCGAAGCTGGCCAGGCTGAAGAGGCTGCAGATGTTTCAATTGAAGTGAGTCATTAGCGGCATGTGGCATGTGGTATTTGATTACATTTTTATCGACTATACGGAGGCTGCATTATTGTCCGGTGGTTGACAGTTGACGAGAGATTAGTTATCTTATTTTTAGAGAATTCTCTGCGAATAGAGCTTGAGAGGGGGTTTCCAAGCCAAGTGTTGTCGGAGAAACTAAATAGTCGAAACGAGAATTTCGCTAAAGCCCCTTTTGAATACAAGTTATTGCGTTAGCGGCACGAACTTATAGATTTTGAATGAAAATGAACTTCTCAAATCGATTCTAATATTGTATCTGAGATTTCAATAGTGTAGATTTAAAAGGCAGCTTTATCAAGGCCCTTATATTATAAGAAATCAGTGTGATATCCGTACCTCGCGTTGAGATCGTACTAGAGCCGCCACAAGAACGTCGACTTACCTCTGTGCTCCTTGAACGAACAAATATCCTCAGTGAAATTAATGTGTAGGCTTCTCCTAGGACTATTAAAGCAAGACCCCCCGGAGCACAAGAGCCGCATCGCCCTACAGCTTAAACTCTCGATTTATGCCAAAAGCGGCTTTTACACTCAGACGAAGGGCCTTCATTCTCCCGAGCGCACTTAATGTTAGGAACTCTTGAGTGTCGATGACGATTTGGTTGAGTGCCTCTTGCTCTGCTGATGTGAGATTGTGTCGCTGGGGGAAGCTGCTTATTCCTACTTCCAATCCAAGTCGCACAATATAGCCCGACGCTTCACTTTCTGGGCCTAAGCATGAAAATAGTAGTCTATTCCGATAATCTTCTTTGAAGGAAAGACATGTCTATCGTATTCGCAACATGCTGGACGCGTGATCACAAGTTCATAAGCGCTAGGATCAAGTCCGAACACGCAGCACTAGATTAAATTCTATTCCAAAACATGCTAGGATAGTGCAAAAGACCTGGACCACGAGATACGCACTCCCGTCGATCATGATTTGAATAGCTCATGTCGTATAATGTGATTTATGTGAGATCGGACTAATCCATTCCTGCGTTTCGCAGAATTCACATCGTTGCTCATAGTCGGGAATCGGATCTTGCCAGTAGCGAGAGCTGGCACAGTCATGGTCCTGGCTGCAAGTACATCTACAGGAGAAGGGCGTATCATCTTCTATCTAGAGCGCACTCGAAAATTTCAAGACCAGAAGATGTAGTGTATATGCATTCAGGAAAACATCAAGTCCCTTTTAAACGTCACATCGAGGGGTTTCCTGTAATTCAATCTTCGATTCCTAGCCGGATCACCGAGGACTGGCGAATGGTAAGCACATGACTACAGAACCATTGAGATGAAATCAATGGCGAAACTGGAGGGGAACACTCCGAAACCTCGACTTGTTGCATACAACGAGCCACCGAGAGCGGCGCAAGCGAAGCTCGAGAAAGTTAGAGCAAATCAGTGCATCAATGAAAACTTCAAAAAAGATAATGCTTAGGCATGAGTTGACTGTTCAAAGTATATCTTTGTTTTTTTCGGTGAAAGTCCGGGCGAAGTTATATGCGAGTGTGGCAGTACCAGGGCGGTGAGGTTAAAGTGGTTTTGCTGCAGCGAATCAACGATAAGCTCACCGCCGGCCAACGCGTTTTATGCCATTTGCACGCGCCTCCTCGTACAAGCTATCGAAGGTACCATACTCAAATTTCAACTCACGACCTGTTCGAACGCGCTCCCTCGATAATTACATCAAAATTGAGGAAATTTCCGGAGAAGATGGCACAGTGATCAAGACCCACGGCTCCATGCAGAGTAAACGGCGGCGAAACAGCCACAGCGCTCGCAGCAGCCATGGTAGAGACGGCGGCTGCTTCGAACCCACAACCTATAGAAGCTCGGCCACCTACGCCTCCTAGAGAATCTGGTCATAAGCAGGATAAGCTTCCATTCTCCGGACTGGTGCGGCTCTACCAGGACGACGTCAACCACCGACGGGCCTCTTCACCGGCCAGCGGCACTTCAGCGCCCGTCGAGGCTGTACACACACTCGGGTCAGGGAAGTCGGGAAAGAAGAGGGTTCTATGGTCAGAGTCGACGGAATACAAGGATCCTCCAATTGCCTCCTTTGACGGGAAGAGCATTAAACGTACGGTCCAACCTCTGGCTCCCTCCTCCGAACGAAAACCGCCAAAGTCCATCCTCAAGGCGTACAATGGAGTCCTTGAGCCAGAGTACAACGGCTTAGGCAGTACGAAGCTCCTCCCTCTCCACCACCACGCCACATTCTCCACGATGCTGGAATCAGTCCTACAACAGTTGGCTGGGACGGACAGGAGTTCCAAGATGGATGCATATCTTATGCTGTCCAGCACGCTGAAGGCCTCGGAGAATATACCTGACCCGAAAGCATTACGGGGCAAGATGGCGCAACTGTGTCAGTTTATCTGGCAGGATCTTTCGCAGAAACTGGAGAATGGCAAGTCGGATACCAGTCTGGTAGTCAATGCATTGATCCTGCTGTCGAGTTTCCTTCAGAAGCCTGTCATGTCGGACTCGTTCCCGCCGGAGTTCACTGTACAGTTTGTCGACCATGCTATCAGAGCCATTGAGGATGAATCGACGTCCAAGGAGATTCTGAAGCATTTGTTGTTCATTATGGCCCAACAGAATTTTTCTGCCAAAGTCATGAATCAGGAACGAGTGGGAAGGCTAATCACAGCAGCACACAATATTGGTCAAGTCAAAGGGAAGAGCATAGCCATTTCACGGATCAACGTCTACCGAGCGCTTCTGCGGCAGTCGAGGAGTCATATGATCAGCAATGCCGCCTGGACCGGGGATATGTTTACCGACATGCTCAGCAGCCTCAAGGAGACCCGGTCACACGCAATTGCATTTGGATTCGAAGCCGCCATCACGCTGGGCGCCGAGCCTGCTGCTTCCAAGGCTGTCATCAATCTATTCAAGTCGGAGGCGGAGGGGGTTGCATTTGCAGATTATTACTCCGATAAGCTGAAGATTATGGTCAAGCATAAAGAGGATGGGGTGGGTGCAGCAGTTCCACAGATATGGAGTATTGTCATACTATTCCTCCGGTCAAACCCCGAAACCATGGTGAAGTGGAAGTTCTGGATTTCGTATCTGGGAGTTATTCAGCTTTGTTTCAACTCGAAAGACACTTCTACCAGGGTGGAAGCCAATTTTGCTTGGAACCGTCTCATATATGCGGTGCAGCCGAGTGAGAGGAGCTCTGTCAGACTTAGGTCTCTGCTTTCTCAAGCTCTTATCACTCAACTAGACTCACGCAAGTCGCAGCGCAGGTTCACCCTCGGGAGTGTCAACATCCTCTTGTACTACGCACTCAAACCACAGTCTCCCTCGAGCCAACTGGATTTGTTTTGGGATGAATATGTCATCCCGTTGGCAACTGCTTGTTTAGAGTCCACAAAAACTCGGGAGGCAGAGGTAGCTAAACAGGAAATTACGGATGCGTGCATTATCCTCCACTGCCTCTTCGATTCGACAACACAAAGAAAATGGCTCGAACCCAGAGCAATCGACAGTCTCCAACATAATGTCATGAGCCCAACCGAACTACCATCTTTGGACTCAAAGTGGCTTCGCAGGAACTTTACTCGAGTGTTCAGGGTGCTGGTTCCCATAACGGAGAAGCTGTACTGGGATTTGGGTAGCGACTCGGCTATTTCAAAACTGTGGAAAACCTACATTGCTTCCATTGCCTCACCAGCTGTGAAGGAAGTCGAGCCAAACGCGAACAGTGACTCAATGTCTTGTATCGCATCAATCTTCAGCATGCTGCACAAATTTTGGAATAGTGGCATGGATAAGATTGGTAGCTTACCACCAGAAAATGCACCTTCAAGTGCCGAGAAATCGGCCGCGTTCCTGAAAAGCTTTGAATGCATTGTATCTACAAGTATCGCTGGTCTTGGAACATACCCTTTCATCCGGAAGCAACTTTCCATCGTCCAGGACTCTTTCATCGCTGTCGGGACACCTTCACATGAACCCAAAAAGAACCGAGCTGAGATGAAGTTGACCCTTCACCATCTCGTGCTAATCATGATAAGCCCCTCGCCTGGCTTAGATTATCAGCAGCCGTTTTGCAAAATAATGGGTCAAATACTATCGCCCTTCTTCTTAGCATGCCCGTCGAAAGGGTCTCGCATGGAACTTCTGAAGAAGCTGACTCACCTTTTATCCACCCATAGCACAGAACAATCGAGAGCCATTTGGCAAGTTCTTGCTGACTTTGCTACTACCACAACTGGCACCAGAGAAGAGCATCAGAGCAGTGACGAGCAGCCTCTTGGTTCTGACTACAGTGACGGGACAATGATACTAAAGATAGGGGCGGATCTGTCTCCGAGTGCAGTCCTTCCTGGCTGGAGAAACTTGTTCGAAGCGTTGGTCGCATCAGTAACACTAGATGCTGGTGATGCTGGAAGAGCTATTGCAGTAATCGAGCCTCTTTCTAATATCTTCACCTCTTCTGGCCCAAATCAGAAAGAGCCAAGAGGTTTACCTTACTTTTGTTTAGTCCTTGAAAAGGCAAGATATCCCAGAGATCGACAAGCCCTCGATGCAGCTTCACGAAGGTTGTGGGGAGTTTCTGCTCACCAAAAATCGTCAACCTTTGATCCGTACGTCCACTTGTACGAGTATATCAGATGGAGCCTTAACACAGCCAACCTCATGCACTCAAAGGATCTCGTCGTCGAGCACGCAGAAATAATATCAGCGGTCACTAACTTTCTCGGGAAATGCCCAACCTCTTTGATTCTTCCAGTTCTTGCCAAAATACAATCGGGTGTCGAATGCTGGGTCCTCGACAGCGAGGCAAAGCTTATCGGCGGTGATGTTTTGTCGAAGGCAGTCAGTACTGATCTCTGATTGCCCAAATCCTTGCTAACTTGCTTAGATTGCGACGATGTGGGCGATGGTCAGAACTTTAATATCGCGAATACTTGATTTGAAAAGCCATACAGAGGTCTTGAGTGTCTTGGAGACACTTGTTTGCTCTGGTCTCAACAGCAAGCACATGAGTATTGTCAATGCCACTATAGAGTTTTGGAATAAATCTTTTGGGTCGTGCGAAGAGCATCTCACGTACCCCGAGCCTGTCAAAGAGGCTCTTCTGAGACTGAGGCTAGTAACCGAGCTCCAGCTCCCATTCTTCCCAGAAAGTTTTGACGATGAGTCTTTGGCCGGTCAACAACACCCAATGGAGTTTGTGGAAAGCCAAGACGACTTGGGTGTCTCTGAAGTCTCTCCCACTACGAAAATGTTGCGCCAGACAACCCCCCAAGTTCTTATTCGGGTTAGCCGATCCATGTCGATGAAGCGATCTCGCGAGAGTACCCCCAGTTGCAACACCCGGAAGTCGAGAAAGCTGGACGTCACACCAAGACTTCGTCACGATGACTCACAAATCCAATTCGAGGCCGTCGATTCTTCTCCAGCAGACAGGGTGGTCGACTCTCGGCTTTTGACAGACAAGCAGAGGGAGACCAAAGAGAGGCAAGCAGTTGAGCAGGCGATGTTTCCCGATCTCAGATCGACTCCTATTCCAGCGGAAAGTTCAGCTCAAACAGAGTCGGAGATGGAACTTCCTACCCATCGGTCTTCGTCCCAGTTGCCCACCAGAAGGCCCGAGTTCGACCGAGAGACTACTCCCATTCTTACCATTCCAAGTGACGATGATGGATTCGTTGCATCTTCACCGACTCCTAAACGACCAACCCGAGGCGAATTAGTCGCTCTGGACCCTCCTTCATCTCCCCCGGAAACCGCAACGAAAGTAAATATTGCTTACAGGAGCCCGTACAAGGTTTCTTCTCGACGGAGCTCCTACATTTCAAATTCCACGCCCTCCCCTGAGCCTCCAGCCGACCCAGAACCAGATAACGAGCAAGAGGCACAGTTGAGAGAGGCTGTTGAAAAGTTCGACAATATCGATATCCTCTCCTCTCCTTTTGAGATGCCATCCGAGGATTGCGGTGAGACAATCATAGACACGAACCCATCAGAAGAAACCAAGGAGACCAAGGTTGAACTGCTAGAGCATGAGCGCTCATCAATAGAGGATCCTGGGTCTCTCAATGTGGTAAAATCATCTGGTCTATTTGCCAAGACGCCCCTCGACTTCCCCGACAACACAATCTCCAGTGTCGAGTTTACGCCCGCGGAACTTCATAGCTCCCCTGCGCCGGAAGACCCTTCCGAGCAACTGAGATATTCTCAGCGAGAAGAAGAGTTGAAGTCCCAGACGAATATTGATGTGGATCTTGCGCAATCGCTGCAGATCAGTTCTAGTCTTGCAATAGAGATCGCATCTACCAAAAGAGCTCTAGTTGATCCCAGATATCCGGGCAGCTCTCCAGTCGGTCACTTTGTTGATGCAGAGTCCAGTCCTCTTTCGTCTGACAAGCAGGTATTTGAAGATGCTGTGTCTTCTCCGCATTCGATCGTCGGAGAGTTCAGTCATGCTCAAATACCGTCCACGCCCACAGATTTTGGCAATGACTCGAGTCTCCAGAGGATTATGGAGGAGTACGATCAAGCAGCTGCGAGAAGACCTCCCATGGATGACACTCAACGACGTCAAACGCGGTCATCGTCTGCACAGTCTTCGGCAATGAACTCGCCCGCACCTGCATTTGCCCGTAGAACTTCAGGTCGCAGATCGACCTTGAACAAGACATCAACTGCGCAGCTAACAACCGATCGAAAATCATCTGCTAAAAATCAAATGGAGTACTCGTCAATACCTTCCTTAATCCCAGAGACTCCTGGACTTAAAACCGGCGAGCGAGTTCCAACCATTGGCGACGACGGACTTGAATACAACAACAAGGATACCATTGTTGTCGATACTTCTAGCCTCGAAAACCACCAGCCTGTGGCCAAGCGCTCTAGAAAAATTCTTACTAGCAAGAAGAGAAAGCTCCAGGAAGTTAGCGATGATGTGAATGAAGTGCCTGACAGCCAGGAGCTCGCTGCTGAAATGGATAGTAAGTTGTTTGATTGTTTGGTAGGATCAAACTGACCACGTAGATTCCTCATCCCAGAAGGCATCCCCAGAGAAGAAGCGAAAAGGGCGACCAAGGAGGTCCTCACAAGTCGAACAACATAGCCCTGAAGTCGAGCCGAGCCATGGCTTTCAGAGCCAAGATATATCTGTTCATCTTGATAAGCAGGTCACAGAGATGGAGAGCGATGGTGCTGCATCTGGTGGCAAAGAAGACAATGAGGGTGCAGACGGAGAGAGTACACCCGGCAAGGAAGCCGAGATCGGTGTTCGGAACGTGAAGCAGCAAGCATGGAACAAAACTAGGGTTTTATCTCCAATTAAGACCAAGACCAATGAAAGAGAAGTGCCCCCTACACCGTCTAAGGAACTTGAAATTACGGAAAGCTCTAGCCAGAGTACCAATCGCATAGGCGTTGTACAACAGGTGTGGCATAAGATCGCACAGGTAGTTCATTCCCGGTCTCGTAGCCAGGAAGGAAAAGAAGTGCCGCCTACATCGCCCAAGGAACTCGAAATTGATGAGTCGTTCGAAGATTACCCTGTAATAACAGGCGCTGCGCAAGCCGTGAGTCAGCAGCCAGTGGCGACAGAAGAAGATGTATACATGGACACGCCTGGAGCAGATGAACTCGAGCCGAACGCAGATACTGTCGAAGGGTCACTCATCGATGAATCTATCTTGCGCAACTTTGTGTCGCCGCTCCCTGTAAGCGAGGAGATGCGACTCGATGACTCGATTTTGCCAGGTACGTCAAGCGCCGCTGGATCAGAGGACCACACGTCTCCACCGCCAGAAACTCCAGCACAGGCGCCAAAAGATTCAGCCATTCCCGAAACTCCCTTGGTTACTGTTGAGAGTATGGCATCTAAATTACACTCCCTGCTCCGCGACTTGCAGAGTGCGTCGTTGAGTAGACGAGAAGTGGATCGCTTGGAAGATCTGTTTATGGATGCCAAGGAACAGCTATATAAGGCTGGGAAGAGAGGGCGAAATATGGCTGGCGAAGGTTAAAAGAGGGAAGGGGCCTTTTGAAGTTTTCCTATGGCATGGCGTGGTCTAGGGCATCTTTTCGGCTTGGTGTGGACCTTGGGGGTAGGCTGATTTCTGCTGGCCGCGGGCGTGAGTGAGGAGAGAAGGGTGGGAAGAGGCAAAATGGGAGCAGGAATTAGGGGCAGTTGTGCAAAAATGAGATATTTAGTACTCTAGCGATGAGATACCAATACCGTATCAGTACATTTGGAGAATCTGTGGAGCTCCTTGCCCGTGGTAGATTTGGCTTGTCAGTGTTCTGTTATGCTATAGCGATCAGCTGAGGCTGGCGCCTTGGAACAGAACCCTCTTTCAAGAATTCAGAATGAAAGGGTCTCTGGCTCTTTATTTCAAGACGCTGATAGTATGCTTGGTAATTAAAATGGTGGTTCCGTGAGCGATGTACTCGAGTGTGTTTGCATAGCCGGCTTTTCGCTTAACCTCACAGACTCTCTACCCCTTGATTTTTTCCTTCTGTCTCCTTGCTATCTATTCCCAACATTTCCCTTTATTTGATTCCAGTCTATAGCTTGCGAGATTTTACTTGAGGTGCGTGCAAGGAGGGAAGTAACCTCCATAAAGGAGAATTCTCCAAAAAGACGTTGATATTTCTCAGCTGGCAAGAGAACAAGAAACGAAAAGAAGACACGACTTAGCGGAAAGAGATATCAACAACTTCAGTCCTGGTGGTGGTAAGTAGAGGGAGAAATGTAGTAAAAAGTACCTGGTCTTGGTCTTGAATAGTAAGCAGACCCCGTGCGGCCCTTGAACCGTACTGGAGCCCTCAATTCCGCGATAGCAGCTATAAAATTCATTGTCCATAATAAAACACAGCACGAAACATTACCACCTGCAAAATGCGACAACACCACTCCCAGCGCATCTGCTTGGTGCTCTAGCTCTAGCATTCTCACCGATTTAATCTTCTCCCACAAAGCTCAATTGCCCGGCGCCAGTCGCCCCCACAGACTCTTCTACCCCGCCATCACGACCCAAGCTCCCCCTGCACCAGCCGCCGCATCTCCAGTCTGGCAATATAACACACCATACACAGGCTGCGCAAGGCCTGGTCACACCCGCCGAGGTGTTATCGCAGTCATCGGCACGAGCTCATCACAAGGATCTCCTCACTGCATTGCGCTGCCGACGACGAAGACGAGAGCCAGCAAAAATTACCCAGGCGTTGGCACCCTGAACCTGCGGCTTTACTGGACAACGCAGAGTCTCATTCTTCTCTCCCGAGAGCTCGTTTGCAAGGTCTAGAAGCGAAAGAGTGGGAGGCTTGGACGAGGCGTACTTTGCGGTCTGCAAATAACTGCGACACGGCTGGTAGGTGAACCAAGGTGCCGGTGCTGTAGCTGAAGACTGAAGCTGAAGCTGAAGCCAGAGCCATTGCAATTGCGGTTCCAATATCTGCGCCGGCCTGCGGAGAACCCCCAATTCACAAGTACTGGCGACCAGACGATATACATACAGGGCAACTACACGACGCGCAAGATGTTCAGCCCGCCTGCGGATCTGAAGGGGACAGGTAGGTACTGCGGTATGGAGTGGGAGCTGGCTGACAACAGCAGCGAAACTCGACGAGGTCACCAGCCTTATGGGAGCGCTGGCAGCGGACCTGGAGAATGCCAGCCTAACACCGCACCGTACGTCCGGCCCTTCTCCTCTACAGGAACCGCCTAACATTGGCAGAACGAGACTTATTGCTTGAACAGGTCAAGGTCTATGGGCGCGACCCTTCAGACTCGGATCCGATATTCACGAAAGACGCAGGTTGCACAGTCTATGACTTCTGCAGATGCTGACAGTCCTAGGGAATCGAGACATTAGCTCGGCACGCCTTCCACAGCCCCTCCTGGACGACCTCTCGAGAAGCTCTTCGATGTCTGGCGAACGCCCTACTGCTCAAACCCGAGACAAGACAGATACTGGTGGATCTGGGATACGAGCAGAAGGCCTGCAACAAGCTGAAGAACGCCAGCAGGGACGACGATTTTCTGGTTTCGCGGATCATCTTCCTCACTACCTACAACACAAACCTTGATCTGGAGAATCTGGTGGATCAGCACCACCTGGCGGAGAACATATGCGAGAGTGTTAGCAGGCGCGCGAAGCCATACGCCACGGAGGAATGGGAAGTCGGCGCGCTGGACCCGATGGAGGATATGGCATTGATAGAGACGGCAAAGCTGATGTTTAATATCACACACCACTGTCCGCAGCGGACTGCGGCCTTTTCGCCCGCGGTGCAACCAATCTTGATTATCCTCGCCAAGCGGTCTATATCAAGCAGCAAACCTCTAGAACCTCCTATTGGGTCCCTGGTCAACGCCCTGATGAATCTGGATCTAGAACACAAAGACAATGTCGCAACACTCTTCCCATCATCGACACCACTCGTCAATCTGGACCGCCTGATCGAGATCCTCGAGAAGAGTGTCAAAGTCTACGCCGACGACGAACTTGAGCAGAACGTGTCCCCCCTCCTCACCCTTCTGCGAAAGATCTACCCCCTCGCCCCTGAGTCTGTGCAGCAGCACGCGCAGACAATGCTCCTTCCCTCCTCCGAAGACCGCAAGCAGATCCTCGGCCGTGCCGACACCCTCCCCTCCGCACTCCTACGCCTCACCAAAAACCCAATCACGCCACAAGTGCGCGAATCCATCTCCGCGCTGCTCTTCGAGCTCTCGGATAAAGACGCCCGAACATTCGTGCAGAACGTCGGGTATGGCTTTGCATCGGGATTTCTGTTCCAGCATAAAGTGCCGCTCCCGGAGAATGCACTGGAGGCGTGGAGTCCAGGGAGCGATAGAAGTCATACGACGGCGAGTGCCGGCCACGACGCTTTGGCCGGGATGGTGAATCCTATTACCGGGCAGATGCTTGAGATGGAGGAGAGGGTGGAGGAGGTACAAATGACCGAAGAGGAGAAGGAGAGGGAGGCCGAGAGACTTTTTGTGCTCTTCGAGAGGTATGTAGCCCTCTCGTCTGCTCTTGCTTGGGATCAGATGGTAGATGCGGAGTGGGAATTGGAGATTTGGAGCTGGAGGGTATGAGAACTTGAAAATAGGACTAATGCGATACAACAGGCTGAAGAAGACCGGCGTCATGAGCGTCCAGAATCCAGTCGAGAAGGCGGTCCATGAAGGCAGGTTCCAGGAACTGGATGACGACGCGAAGTCGGAATCATGAACCACTGGCCGGCGGTGGCGAGGCAAGAATACCGCTGAGGGAGTGCAGGTGGAGCAGTGCATATGGAAGTGCAGCGGGATGTGGGTGATGTAATGTGACATGATGCTCAAAACTTGATGTGTAGTAATATCCGGAACAAGGGGCTTCTTAAGCGAATAGGTTTAAGGGGGGGAAACATTCATGGGTTACCTTGAATCGGTTTTTCCAGACTATCTGTGGGCTATACCTTTGTATGTCATTTTGGTTGGTTGGGGTGACTTGAACCAGTGCATACTTGCTCGGCGTTTGTTGGTCTGAGATGCGGGCTCTTCGGCCTTGATGATTGTTTTATGGTGATTTGATCAAGTGAGAGAGGGGCTCGCGAGGAGCTAGACAGGCGGAGAAAGGTCTGTGGCTGATTTGGAGGTTTATCAAAGAGACAGCTTTTAGCGTTATCGACTCTCGACGGTTAATGAACCGTGAGCTTATAATAGGAGTTGAGGTTGCACTATACATGTGAGGGGAAGACATGGAGATTGAAAGGTAAGATGTAAATTCTGATCGATTTCCCCACCCCCCCGGCTGATACCATTTACATGAATGATTAGAGAACTAAACTTAGCCACTATGAGGCATGAGCAGTCGTGGCGTTTCCTCGCGAGGCATTGCTGGAGCACACTTGTTGCTTCCTGCGTACCAGATAGGGTCTATTTATTAACAATCTTTTTTAGCGAGATATTAGAACAACACTGGCAATTGAGAAAAACCGCATTTTTGAACAGTACACTCTAATTTTGAGCAAGTATCTGTTCATTTACCCAAATTTCGAGATCTTGCGACACTTTCTAAGAGGGATGCGTGGACCCGTCAAGACTGGCATCACCGATTCCTCAGACCGCAAGATCTGTGGGGAGCTCGGCTTCCCCCTGTGACTCGCATGACTAGATCCAGAGCCACGTCTGAAAAAGCCGAGGAGGGCGGCGGGACTAAAGAGGAGTGCGGCTCATTCAAAAACACGGCTCTCACGTGGCTAGAGCTGGAGAAGCACTTTCTAAGAGCTGATGGAGAGTTTGATCAGAGGTATACCATTTCGGTGTTGGTAAATTGGGATGGCCAATGATAAACGGATTCACAGATATATTTTCAGTGGCCCGGCTCTCTGCTGCTTGATTGCTACTGTAGAGAAGTCCTCATTCATTGCCTACGAGCCAAAAGACGTATGCAAGAAGAATTGGAAACATATTTCAACGCAAAAATTATTACTACATAAGCAGCTTATCTGCGAGCCTGACTTGATCATTTATATTATCACAGGCCGAATAGGAGTACTTACGCATATAATGATTAAAAATTTTATAGAAACCATATATTCACATATAAGTTCTTGATTAAAAGTGATCTATTGTAATATTAGGAACAATAATTGATTTTAGCTAGGCGGACAAGAGTATTTGTTTTTCTTGTTCTCCCGCCAAGTATTAAGAGCCAAGTCAAAGCAAGCCCCTTTCTAACCTCGGATAGCCTGAAGACTTACAAATAATGAACATTAGTAGCCGATCAATACTCTAAGTAAAGATTCTTCTTGAAGTCCATTAACAGTTAGTCTATTTGAGCTACGTTTTGATGCAATTTAACCCCCTCCCTTCTAAACACAAGAGGTACACGATTTACGCGGTTTTCTAATTAGTCTTGTTGACCCCCGGATCTCCTACTGAATTATTCAACATCACAAGCTGGATCCATGCATAATCAAGACAAGAGGTAAGATCTGCTTCTTCATAAAAATAATAATAAAGTAATACTCGAAAGTTAAACTTATCAAAAGAAAAAGTCCCCCTATACGACACTCAATGCGTAGGCCGACATTTAGTAGCGGCGCAATAGCCGCTACAGCACTGCAAGACCCGGCAACCACCAAGTCCATTCGAGCCGCCGCACCACTCGCAGGTCGCTATGCCGGTCAGCATCTTACTCTCTAGCCGAGTGGCCCGAAGATAGATCCAAGACCTGATATCAGCATGCCAAAGGCCAACTCACCATACTCAGGCAAACAGTACTGTCCGCGCCCTCCCGCCGTCGGCTGACACGCAATACCCGCCAAAGCCCTCGGCGGACCCACGGCAACCTCGTTCCCTGGTGCGTTGCTCGTCAACACCACGGCCTTCCCATCCCCGGGGCCAGCGGCGAAGTACAGATTGCAGCTGTAGAAGATGTTGAAGTTCTCCGAGAGGATTTGCGAGACGGCGAGCGGGTTGGGGGCCGAGGGCGAGTGGCTGCCGCCGTCGGCGGGGAAGGAGAAGGTGTAGGATGCTGGGCCGCCGAAGAGGGAGAGGGTGACGTTGCGGTAGGAGAAGGGGGGCGCGTCTCTGGGCACCGAGAGGACTGTGCAGGTTGCGAAGGGGAGAAGGAGGACGGAGGCATGAGCCAGGAGGTACATCTTGCTAGGTGGGCTTGTTATTTACTCTTGGGCTTAGAGTTTGACGGTTGGCAGAGGCAATGGTTGCGTGGGGGAAAAGATCAAGATATAGTAAAAGGACGTTGGTCTCGCCAGCAGCTGTTCTGTTACGTGCACACCAGCCAGGGCCCGGCGCGGGATATCGAGTGCCAGATGTTTAAAAATAAAGCAAAACTGAAGGACAATATTCTTGACCACTATTCACTGTTCAGCCTGGTATCACCTGCCTGGATACGAGTCTGTGACACGGTAAATACGAGATTTGGGATTAAGCTGAAAAATGAAGGATGCGATAGAAAAGCCCCTCTACACTAATGGTGAGACCTGAGTCATTCTAAGCAGAGATATCTTTCATATCTTTTCTCACCGATGAATGGTTCGACTCTAGTGGTTGGATAGCGGGAAGCTGTTGCAGAGAGCGGTGGTGAATTTAAGCGACCCTGTAAATAAACAAACCTAATATAGCTGCCCTTCTTTCCCTACTTATACCACTCCAGCCCTCCCTTCCTATACTTGAGGTTGTACCTGTTTCTAATCTCCTCAAGTTTTGAAATTTGACTGCTCACTCCTCTCACTCCTCTCAATCGGCCGAATTCTTTGATATGATCCAGAAATCCCCGCTACGTGCTATATATCCAGCGGCTCGTCAAATAGCTCCCAGAACCGGTCAGATCTTATGTCAATTCATGTCGCGCAGCAGGTAACTCTCCCAATGCGTACATTCTGTCCTTATTTGAGCACGGCGCCAAGGGCGTTGTTGATATGACTTAGATATTCGGATTTCCTGCCGCAGGTGACGGGGGGTTATCTAAGCTCGTTTTTGCATTTTATTGGGGCAGGTGTGGGCTTTCTGGCTTTTGTGATGAGAAATAGAAACCATGAAAGGTGCGAGTGGGAAAGATTGGGATGCGCCGGAAATAGCGTCGGAAAATAATCGGCAGCGTGTCAATGTGTATTTCATCTTCACGATGTTGCCGAGCACAATGTCCACCTCCGTATCAGTATACATAATCCTTCTTTGCCGCATACTTTTTCTGCGAGCTTGCATGTCGCCTACGCCTCTTTGTAAGTGCTGCATATTGACCAGAGCTAGAAGAGGACAAAATGCAGGGAGGTGCCGAACAGTCAGAGGTCAGAATGATTGATATCCACCCACTGGTTCACAACAGCTTTCTAGCACCGCTATTCCGATACTTTTGGCGCGATGAATGCTGCTTGGAGGACCTCCGAGTTATGATCTAGGTTCGACCGAGCGTGAGCTGTACAGTCATGCCGATAGTGCGGCTAAGAACGAAGAAAAGACATGGCATAATTGATTCTTACAAACTCGAGGTGCCTGAATCCGTGTAAATGGTCCAGGTTGAAGGACACCGGCCTCTAGACCCCAGACCATCAGTGCTCCCTGGGTATATGAACAAGTATTTAGGTCAGACGTGTGAGAGAAACCAAAAAATGAAGCTCTGCGGCGCCGCACTAGAATTAAACATTTAAAGCTTAACGGATTGACAGCAGAGGATGCCGAAGCCGAAAACTACTTGCTTGACGGTAGAGTGAAATGAAGCAAGAGCTTTTCTCCTAGCCTTCTGAGGTAAAACTCTCTTTTAGATGCCTCTGAGAGGGTTAGTTCGTCAACTTTGTTTCCCATTATCCTCGATCACCGATTTTAACATCTGAATAGAAACATAGTTTCCAAAAGAATCTTGATTTTGTTTGTGAATGAAAAGGTAAAAAAGCATCTTATTTTGTGATCTGTTTTAACAGGCTGTAATAGGCTGTTGTCAATTCCAAGCATGCTTTATCGCCTCAATTTGTTGTTGAGCACAGCAGCGGTGATGCTTAATGAAAAAGTAAGATAAATTTATCCTCTTTGGCTACGAAGTACAGAATATATAAGAAATCTCTTGATGTTGAAAACCACTACAGGTGCTGCTGAGTCAGCTTTGGGCACGCTAAGTCTGAATGCTATTCAGCACCTGAATTACCCCGCCAAAACGTCACATCGAGCTCTCCTCCAACTTCGAGTGAACCTCGTAAAGCCTCGCCACCAACACCTAAAAAATGCCACCCAACCACGGCCTCACCCACCTCAGAGAATACGATATCAAAGACAGCAACGTCGAGCTCATCGGGACCGAAATCGACCACCGCGTCAAATACAACTCCGCGACCACCGAACCCGCTTGGAACGACGGTCGCGTTGGACAACTCGCAGGCCTATATATATGGCGCATCGAAGAGTTTGAGGTAGTTGCGTGGCCGCGAGATAAGTTGGGCCAGTTCTTCGACGGCGATAGCTATATCGTGCTGCACTCATACAAAGTGGGTGAGAGTGATGGCCGGGAAAAGCTGGTTCATGAGATCTTCTTCTGGCTGGGGAGCAAGACCTCGCAGGACGAGGCGGGGACTGCGGCTTATAAAACTGTTGAGCTGGATGAGTTTCTGACGGGGGTGGCAACGCAGCGGAGGGAGACGCAGGAGCAGCCTTCGGAGGACTTTCTAGAACTGTTTCCGCGCTTGAAAATTTTGGCTGGAGGTGTAAGGTCCGGGTTTACGCATGTGGAAGAGGAGACGCCCAAGGAGACCACATCGCTGCTGCGGATATATAAGAATGATGCTGGACGGATTGTTGTAGTTGAAGTCGAGCCGGCGTCACGGAGTCTCGACGAGGATGACGTGTTTGTGTTGGATAAAGGGGACAAGATATGGGTGTGGCAAGGCAAGAAGTGCAGTCCGATGGAGAAAGCGAAAGGAGCCCAGGTCGCCCATGATATGAGGTTAGCGAAACATATCGATGTGGAGGTTCTCTCGCAGACGGATTCCAGATCAAGGGTGTTTATCAATCTCTTGGGCGGCGACGACATCACACCAAGCGATCTCAAGGCGCCTCGACCTGGCCTGCCTTCCAAGACTCCGAGTCCCCAAAATAAGAAGTTATTCCGGCTCAGTGATGCATCTGGAGAACTTACTTTTAATCTCGTGAAGGACGGCCAACGAGTTCAACAAGAGGACTTTGATTCGAACGACGTCTTTCTGCTTGATGCCGGAAGTATTATCTGGGTCTGGCGAGGATTGGGTGCAAGCAAGAAAGAACGAGCTTCCTGGCTCAATGTGGCACAATCCTACGTTCGGCAACTCCAACAGCAGACTGGGGGCACCAATCTGAGTGCCACGCCGTTCGCAGCGGTGGTTGAGGGCAATGAGAGCCCGGCTTTTTTGCGAGCGATTGAGGTATAAAATCTCCTGGTTGGACTTTAAAGATATGCCCAGAACCAGACTCCAATATGCGTCAAACAAACTTGACGACCGATAGACTGGTTTCTCATCACGTCCAAGTTACCCTTCAGGTTCCATCTGAGAAGAAAGGCACCTGCTGGAGGAACCCCATAAGTAATTTCAGTCTTCGAATCCAGGCAGAGCTCCTCTCCATTCCTACTTCTCCCATCCCGTTACTCGATACTGAACGGCCATCCTTTCTTGGAAATAGAATCTTGTGATTCCTTTGGTCGACTTCTTCGACTCCCTAGAACTACCATGCATCCAATCCCCAGATACCAACCATCTACTTCCGGCCGATCTCTCATTCTCCTTACGAAGGACCCAAGCCTTGCAGCGCTTGTGCCTGGTGGCGCCGAGTGACCCCCCATATGCGAACCCGGGGGAGGCGGAAGATTACGCTGCTTACCACGACTCACGTTGGATCCAGACGTGTCTTCTATCTGCGGTTTAGGCATCGGCCACATACATGTCTTAATAGCCAACCCGGCTCGGCTCAAAAGTCGTCTCCCACAGCTGCGGGAGTATAATCTCGCCATTAGGTCCAACCGTATCATAATGGCCTTGTTGGATGTGCGACCATGACATCAATATGCAGGAAACCTTGCTTGATCAGCTCTTCCATGCCTTTCCAGGTGGCGCAGAGGTGGAATGGGAAACCGAATTCGTGGTATACGGCGTTTTTGAACCGTATGGGCTCCTTATTTTCGGGTGGCTTGTCTTCTGCTGCGTTGAGCTGGGGCTTTGAGACGGCTCCTCTCTTTGCTCGAGTTATTGAAGCATTAGGGCAATTTGACTAACTTTTTTGTCTTCAACTCTACTTCCGCATCGTCTGAACTTAATTTCGTCTATTTCGCCTTCTGCTTATCTTTGAGAGCTCTGGCGAGTGTCAGCGGGCCATTGTGTCGAGATCTTCGAGGCTTGTGCGCCTCAATTGCCGATGGTAGGCATAAGCTATCTTCCCCCTATGAGGACTATGAAGAAGGTGCCCTCGTTACCTCTCAGCTCCTCCTCAGTGAGCTCATACCCCTCCAGAGGCAAACCTGGCTCTGCCTGCCCCTCTTCTCCCTCTTCCCCATGATCAAGAATATCATGATCACTTGCGAAATCGGCTTTTTCGTTTGGCTTGTCTCCTCCCAAAGAAAACTCTGGCTTATCAGCTAGCTGCTCTTCTTCTTGCTTTTCTCTTGTCTAAATTGGAGGGCACGATGTTCGCTAGTGAGTTCTATGTCTACGTTCGTTTACTCATATTCATTCCCGGACTTTCCGCGCCTGCCGAGCCTTGGATGTCAAAAGAAATGTTCTGGTTTTAACACAACACTCACAGTTGCCCTCGGAGCGTCTATTGAGCTATTCTTTTTGTTTAGCATGGTCTCATTATGGCTTCTCAGGGAACCACACGCTCCTAATAAAATCTGTTGTTCCTGAATAGGCTTGGGCCTTGTATTTTTCACCTTTCTCGTCAATCAGGCTAGTTCAAGAATGCTGCTCTTCAGTTTCGATGGTATGCTTGTGCTATCAAACCATATGATCCCCCGCATACTTCCTTTCGCCAATGCCTGATCAGGCTCTCTGAGACTTTCAATATACTGGAGCATGAAACCTAGTGCTTTCTCCTGGTACGAACTCGGAAGTCCACTTTTCTCGATGAAATTTATCGCAGTAACGCTAGGATCCTGATAAATATTCAACTGCATCTCATAAGGAGGATTTCTATCCTCTAAATCGATGCGGAGAGTGGTATCGCCTAATCGAGACACTTCTGCGACTCTGGGCTTGAAAGTCATTTCAGCTCGAGACGAGTTCGACCGCGATACTTTTTCCCGTTGGTTTCGAACATATGTTTTTCCAAGGGTATCTATCATTCTCAGGCGGATGATGCGGCCCATCCAGTGTGCTAGGGCATTCGGCATATCGGTCATGCTCGCCGTCTTTCCCACGAAAGCGAGCGATTTCGCAGGGGATTATATCGCCGCAAGATTTACATTCGCGCTGCTTCTTGTCAATTTGACGAATCTGGCGCAACTGTTCCTGTCATTACGTACGCAAGCCCACATTTCCTCGTATTTTGGAGCGATTTTTCTATGCTCAATATTTTCCGGAGCCTGGCCCAAGGCGACATTTTCATCATTGACTTCGCTCCCCGTCGCCCAAACATCGATAGCAAAGTCCTAATTCATGCTTCTCGCAGGAGAGTTTTGATTGTGAACTTCCTTGGTCGTGGTTAATTCTTTGCTAGGCGACTTGAGCTTTATTGATAGAGAAATATTTGAGTCCTGCTCTGTGACATGTATCTCACTCTGCCTACATACGGTCATCATTCCTGTGCTCATATCAAATTTTTCATCGTGGACCTCACCTGCTCTTTTGATGTCGGTATCCCTATCTGCCTTATTTGTTTCATTTCTGGGCAAAGCAAAGAGAACCCGTTTCTCCATGTGTCTCCCCAAGTTTCTCCGGATTAGCGTCTTTGTTCCATACAGCACCACATTCTTGCCGCGAATGAGAAAAGCTCTCTTGTCGCTCTGTTTCGGATCAAGAATCTGTTCTTCCCAATCATCGCACATGGAGCATACAGAAACGGTAAACCGGTCCATTGGCTCCTCACTTTGTAATAGTAACGCCTCAAAGTCTAACCTCGCTAGCGAGGAGCTACGGGATAGAAGATGGCTTGTAAAACTGCGCTTGGTAGAGCCAATCTTGCTGCAGGTCGAACAGAACCATTCTCATCTGTGGAGTTAAATTTTTTGGGTGAACCATTCGTTGCGACTTTGCGACATCCGGAGGTTACATTCTTTGAAGATCCAGACACAGGGTAGGAATTCCCAGAAGACATATTTCCTTTGAATATATGCTTGATTATTTTTCAAAATCTTATCTAATCAATTTTGAACCAGATACGTAATCCCGAGTGTTTATTCAATTTACCATCGGCTTATCATAGCAGTAGGGACACTGAAAGGACTCCCCGAACCTGAATGAGACGCCCTCGATTGCCTCCGCCGGTGGACTAGAGACAGCTAGTCGAAGCTCTTATGGCTCACTAGCAGCGGTCTGGCCATATGAAGTTTCCGCGCAGATTGATCCTACTTCATTACCGTCCTTCTGTAATCTAGACTTTGGGTCAACCCAGGTCGTAGCTTTAGTCAGCGCTGATGTTAGCATCTTCACCGGCTCGTTGTCGTCTATGTTTTCAGCAGCCGCCCCAAGTTTCGAGAAAGTTTATCGTAGTGTCCGTCACGATATGCGAGATACTGATGAGGTCTTGTTATAGACTGCCCGAGTCACTCAATCAACCAGTCACTGCTTCTTTACGCCGATCCAAACTTTTCCTAGACATGTCTCATGTCCCAGTGGGGATCTCGGCTATACCGCGCTGCGGGCTTTAGATAGTCATCTCTGCCTGGCTGATTCCGAGTCAGAATATGAATCCCCATTGAACCGTAGCTGTCCAGTTTGATAGAGGAGAGAAGTTCAAGAAATTCTGAAGTCCAGGGTCTGTCCTCGGTCGAGCTTTCGGCATGCTCACTCTGCGATATTGCAGGCTCAGAGTCACTCAGAGCGCCAGCACCAACTTTCCACGTCTCGTATTCCAGCTCGAATGCCGTTATTTTTGCGGTGAACTCTATGGAATCCACTAAATCACCAGGATTTTCATTATTCCATGTCACATCTCTATCGCTTCTCGCAAACGAAAACCTAACGAGCTTCGTGGATGATATTTTTAAAGGGTTGCAATATTAGTCGCCCATGCTTTGAATCGAGACCTCTCTTCAACGAAACCTATGGCTAAATTACGGTCGAAAGAATGTTGGCCTGATTCGTCTTCAGATATCTCTCGCAAGAGTTCGCAGAGTGTTCGATAGCTGCTGAGGCACTCCCTTAAAAGATTATAAATTGGAGAACACTGATCCGACTCCTCGAGGCTCGAAATATTGACTCTGGCCGGCCATCCTGATTGATTTTGAGAATTTTCTCCCTTCTGGTTCTTGAGCACATAGCCTCTGGCGCATATGAAGCTATTAAGCAAGGTCGATTCTTCTTGCTCAAGACCGATACTGGATTTGAATCAGACTAAGCTGAGAAGAATATCCAGATTATGAAAAATGTGAGCGACGATATAAGATAATCTTTACTTGCGGCCTCAATTACTGCGTAAGCGCTGTCATGCACAGTACCCTGCTCAAGATCAATTATTCTCTTCTGTTGTGCTCCCGCACCAGCACGTATATTGTCAGCTCAGCCCAGCCTAGTATCCCATGTTTCACGATATTAAAAATCATCGGCCTCCATAATCGGATCCTAGCCTTGTCATCATTTATCTTGTCGTCGCCATGGCTGGCATTGAAGTCGTTGGGCTTGTACTCGGAGCATTCCCACTGTTAATTACAACTGCGGAACATTACAAAAAAGGATTTAGCCACTGATGAAATGCAAAAGCTTCCGTGCCGTATTTTTTCCGTTGATTGTGTGGATATCCAGAAGCAGCTCTTCTACTTGACATGAGAGAATCACTTACGGTCTACAGATTTTGACGATGACGAACTACAGCTGTACATGGAAAAGCCGAGATTTGTAGGATGGCGACGACTTATGTTTTTGGGTTGTCTCAGGTCAAAGCTTGAAGCCTCCTTGGCCGTGTCCTTAAGCAATCTCAATAGTATGAACGGACTAATGCTCGATTTGCCAGCTTTGTCGTTGAGGAAGGATGGCCAGGTAAGATTTTCCTTCGGTGCCGAAATATGCCGGACCGTAGCTAGGTCTGGAAAATCTTGGCAGGAATTGTCGAAAGAGGGTGCTTTCAGTTGGGATTATCAATTGAAGCAAGTTTACATCAGCTTTTGCAAGAAAGGAGTTCGAACAGTCGAAAGGCTCAAAGCTCTTAGCCCTGACATCCGGTCTCTACTCGATGCGAATGATGAAGCTAGATGCGAAAGAGTGAGACGGAAAGGTAAAACTTGGGAAAGAGTATTTCAATGCGTAAGGCGACATGCGAGTTGCTTGCATACCGCACTTACTGCTGCGTGGTCTTTTCAGTGCGCTCCACAGACTACACTTCGACTCGAACAACGAAAGACTGCGGATTGGGACTCGAGACTTGATGTGGGCTTTTGTATTCCGCAGGATGCTCGTACTGGTGTTCGTCGAGAAGTCACTATAAAGATCAGGAAGGATGCCCGGTCCGAGAATCGTTCTGCTCTAAGGTTGGAAGATGACAGACCGCTGTTAGCGAGGGAGAAATACAGCCATCTCCTGAACGGGCTTGGCAATCTTCGCGAGGAACTCGTATCAAACTCCTCCACAAGTTGACTTTGTTTCACGGCCAATTTTACCGACAACTATAAGGGCCACTGATCGCCCGGTCATATTCGGGCTTTAGGGATCAGTTCTGATATTGGAATAGCAAGCGGCCAGACGGTCAGATAGGTAGACAATGATTCATTCAATTATCCCATCTCTCTCTTCTTGGGCCCATAGCGCGCAGTCTGATTATGGCCAGACAGGCGAAAAAAGTCAACAGTCCATTAGCGAGAAAGTCAGTAAGGCTTGTAGAGCCCCCGGTTGATCTTGCTATTCGATTGGCGTGAACATTAGCAGCTCAGACCCAGACCAAGTCACTGAGATACTCCACGTCACTCAGATCGCTCTAATTGAAGATCTATGTTACGCAGTCCGCTCGAAGCAATCCATCGGGGACTGCCTCGGGTACTTGAGCGACGGACGGTACATGCACGAATTCCGGCCCATCCCAGAATCCGAGACAGTTCGCCGAGAGTCACGCATATGCTTAGCAGAGGTCCTATCAGGCCGTGAAACTTCCAAGCCCAGCCAGCAGAAGCGACTGGAGCTTGCCACCATTCCCACCTCGCGATTGCAGTTGCAAGAGACGCCGTGGGTAGTGGAGAAACCCGAGAAGCGCAATATGTTTTTCTTCCAGCGAGATACCGCAACTTCGTCCGACCATCCTTACCACGCGCATTTTTTCCCACGGCCTAATGGCCCCCAACCCAAAGTGACCCTCACAGCATTCGAATCCCGCCTCGTCACCCGCAACAGCATAAGTAACCTCGGAATCTACTTCTGGAATTACTTACCGGAAAATCCGTCGAGAACCAAGAGTTTCGTAAGCACCATGTCGGCGGAGACGGGAATGCGCACCCGAGTACGGATATTATGACGGCACGCGATTGTCGAGATGGGGGGAGAAGCCGGAGCTGAAACCTATTATCGGGTGTTGTTTGAATTGCAACTTCGAGGAAAAGTCGGATTGGCAGGATGGAGAATTTACGCAGGAGATCTATTTGAACAAGGTGGCGCCTCTAGAGGATTCCTTTTGGCGAATTGGCCTTGAGAATCGCATAACATAGAGGGTAGAAGACAGTTGGATGCGGCACAGACCTACAAAGACGATCACGACAACAAAAGATTGATTCCCAGAACACGGTTCTTCTCTGCTCTGACATTTGGTGAATACGGATTATCTGGAGAATTTTCAAGAGAAATGCCTTGAGAATCGATTTCCGCTATGTATTCGCGTTACCTTGGCCTCATGCGATCAAGTGGAAAATTTTCAATCCCGGCCCAGAGGCTCTCCAGGACTGCTTTCTATTCATGGCTCACACCTTCGGCAACGAAACCACAATCTTCGGCACGGCAATTTCGGCCTTCTCACTCGGTCCGTAGGCCGGGCTCTCGACGAGACTCCCATTCCAACTCATCCGTCCACAGGACAGACTCGCCGTATTCCCCTCCCAGTACCACATCTCGATGAAGCGTAGCTCGCCCAAATACTCCAACCAATCTTTCGGGTGTAGTATCTCCGGAAACTGCGCTTGCATCCTCGCACACAAAGCTTTCCAGGCAGTATATGCGTTCCGTGGTAGCTGGTGGTTCATGTGGAAGTACGAGGTGGAAGTGAGCGGTGTTTGGTCGCATTTTGGACAGCGAGTGCGGTGATGAAACGTCTGGATAGCTTGGTAGGTCATCTTCTGCCAGATATGGCGCATGGAGTCTTTGTAGGCTCGGCGCTTCTTGATGGCCTTGCGGAGTGGTAGCTTCGAGCGAAACGTGTTTCCAAAGCTGTGCTGGACGGTAAGCAGCTCGTCCATCGAGACATCGTAGAAGGAATAAGCCCGGGGCCTGGCGAGGATAGCTCGCGGACGGATGTCCATGCTACTCGTGGCTCCGGCGCAACAGAAGGGTAGCATTGGACAGGAAACTGTGGCTGGGCTGAGAGGTTGCTGTAGCTGAGACATGTTCAGTTGAAATCAGAGGTGTGGCTATTGATGCTGAAAGGCTTTGTACGTCGCAGAACGTCACCGAGACTGTGGAGTAACGGATGATCGACAAAAATACTGGTATGATTTGGAAGTGAATGAGATGATATTCCGCTGAATTTATTAGAAGCTGATAGAAAAAGGTGTTTGGCTTCAACTATGACAACGGGTTGAGGCAAGCACGACGGGGAGTAGAGACACATAACTGGGTAAGGAAAGTGCGAAAAGAGGAGCTTCAGGCCGATCCGGGTGTATATCTGTGTGTAGTTGTTGTAACTCGCGTGAATTTTACCCTCTGCAGATGAGAAATGAAACAGGGAGCGTGCCATCTCGCTAAATTGTCAATATTGACAATCACCGCACGTGATATTCACCTCAGACTTCAAGACAACACACAGCCTCTTGCTACGACAGAAGAAACGAGAAACGATTCATGAGTTCGACCACTCTCCGAGTACTAGAGGATGTGGGCTCGGCATGGATATCGCACTGCAGCTAGGTATCTGGTGGTGGGTGTTCTGTGTTTTAGTAGTTTCGCATTATACCCTGGGAACAAAAGATATGTTCCTTTCAAGCTGTCAGCTCTTGATCCGATAACTGACCCGAGTCGATCTATGGATCTCGCCTTTCTTCTTGCAAGAGTATGCAAGCCAAATACCCGTCGGCGCTCCGCCTACATCTAGGAAACATCAGAACGTCGCCTCTTCCCCAGCCGGACGGCAGAGCCAGCTGGCTCTTCTACTGCCGCGTCGTATCGAAGGCTATCTATCATCTTACACGCGATGGCTGGTTTAAAGCACGTTGTCGAGGTTTCACCCCTGGTGATATGTCGAGCGGATGGACTGCACAGATTCGGGGGTGGGTCTTACGGTAGCCAGAACAAAACAGAAACAACAACGCACTTCCTCGTATTTGAGCCTGGACCTTTTTCGAATAGGATCTGTCTGAGGCTGCGAGTGGTTATTGATTCCTCATATCAGACATTGTTGTTATCTTAGAAGCTCTTGGATTGTAGTGGTTACTACCTTTCACTCTCTACCTCAACGTTGGGAGTTTGCGAATCCCGCCATGCTGTATTAAGGACAAGTTGAAATATACCAGGCGCTCAATCCCGGTAGATTGAACGACTTGTGCTGTTGTCTGCCCATGGCCAAATACCACAAGACCCACCCCCAAGTCCAATCCGACGGGTGCCTGCAGCTGTTAAATCACCGCTGAAGGGGCTGCAACGACTACTGTGCGGATGTGCCGCATGAAGGCAGGATTCTCCAAGCAATAGCGGCTTACGGAATTACCCAGTGGCTGTATTCGCCGTACTGACGTGAGCATGGTGCAGGCTCAGCGGCTCGAAACTCTGGAAGCACACCCCTTTGGCTGCGTTCCACCCCTCTACCGTTCCTACATTAGATCAGGAACTATGATGGCCATACTGACCATGTATCAGACGCCTACGAATTGCTGATCACTAGCACCTACTAGTTGCTTCAGGCAGTCGACCGCCTGTTCTACTAATGTGTCAGGACTCGCTCGTTTAGACCGCCCAACATAACAGTCGGTCTGGCTTATAAAAGTCGCGCTTGATACAGTGACTTGATTTTCCTGATCATGAGAAGTCATAGAGAGCCCGGATATAAGGATGCAGTGGGCTCGTTTTCGAATAAGAATATGATCAAAGCATTCAGCCCGGACCTCTCGGCTTACCATACCGAGGATAGCGGTCAAGTACAATAGCCTTTCGGTTGCAGGGGAGGGGCTTGATATAGCAAATGAGGCAATACTGTGTGCACCGGGAGTACGCACTGCTGCAACGCTTACTTACTGTGGACACCGTAAGCATGCCTTGGTGTAATGCTTGAACACAATGACACTGCAATTTGTTCTGGATCTTATTTCCAAAATGTTGAAATAATCTGGCATGCATCCGGTGGCACGATTTCTCTTTTCCCCTGGTCCCAAAGAACAAATGCCAAATTTCAAATCCCATCGAAATTCGATTCTCCATGGATTTCACTGCAGGCAGATGTTGAGCGTGTTACTACTCTTTGGATTTGGCTAGTCCCCGCTCCTCGCCCCCCTGCAAAGGGCCAACTATCATACTTTACGTCTACTTAGTATCATGGGTAAATAATGTACAATTCTAGGCCGTGCATACTAGATACTTGGCAATGCTGCTTTTACAATTTCCTAACCTATTGAATAAGGTGTTTTTGTTATAGAGTATTTAAGTGAGCTTTATAGCCTTAAAGATAATATTAAGGAGTCAATCAAGTCTGTAGAGTGTACTGAACTTAACGTCGAGTAAGGTTCAATTAAAGGGCGATCTGATCTTAAGTCCAATTGGCATTAAAATAAAGAGTCTGATAGTGTACTCGTTTGTTATAAGAGGTCTGTTTTATAGGTGTCTTTAGAGTTAGTATACTAAATGAAGAATCTATATTAAAAGCGTTGATTTTTAGTGCAAAAAGCGGCGAATCGTTATAGATAAATCATTAGCTATACCCTTTGTATATAAGCCCTATTAATGGAAACCGGTAGAATTACGCATAGATAGCACTTATACATTATTTCGGGCATGTACTAAGTATGCGTGTGCTTATGTACTATTAAATAACTAAAAAAAAAAAGATTTCTTATCCGTTGCCCGTTCTTTCTCGAGCACGGTAGATCACCGAATATCATTTTTCTAAACTGACCCAAAGGTTCAATAACTTCACAACCACGCCCTTAAAAAGGCACCCGACTATTGGAAAGTAATTAGGAACCCTTCTAGTATAGCTGTACCAATTTTTCTAATGTCTTTAGGCCAGATGGCGCCCTTAACTCTTAGAAACTCGATTTCTAAGGTTCGAACAGCGGATTTTACGCGTCCGCAATAACCCTCCTCCCTAACCAACCTGCGCACTGCAAAGAGATAGCAAATCCAGATAGCTAATATAATAGCTCCTCCTTATCTCTCCTTCGGTAAGAATGCGCTTGAGAATAACTCTGCTTAAGTAGCAATTGCTGCGCAATTTAAGGCTTACAAGCGTACTGCCCGGCTGCGCTAGGAGGTACTAAATGGCATTGCAAAAGCTATTGATAGGTACGTAGACTCGCTTAAGAAGTAGTATAGAGACCTGAGATAGATAGGTCTTGTGACATATATCACATGATCGACGCAGGATAGTGGGAAGATAAAAGGGCCATCTTCTGTACATAGAGACAGCGCGTGTCGCTATAGTACTGAATATACCCTATACTTAGGACTTGTTCCTAATATCTTGTCTAAGAGAGCCCGCTTATAGTGCTTCCTCCTCTTTGTTTTTAGGTCTTCCCTTAGGCCTATTCTTGTATTATCTCCCTTCTGTTTTATATTAGTGACCTACGCAAGGACCGATTTCTTAAGATTTCCGTCCTTATACAACCTTATCGATCTCTTAGTTCGCAGATAAGAGACCGGCCTTTGAAATACGTCTTTGAAACACTTATAGCATCTTAATCAACTTTAAAAACCTTATCCTTAATCGCCTAGTTACTTAAAACTGTCGATTTTCGTTTAGCAACTATTAATAACCTCAGATTTTCCCTTTTCGGCTTTGCTTTAAAAACCCCTATTTTCTTCCTTAACTTTGAGATTTTCGGAATTTTCGGCTTTTTAGTATAAAAAGTTTGGCGAACCCTATAATAGCAATCTTAAATAGCGGTGGTTTTAAGTACTTAAGTAATACTAAGCGCAAACTCCAACTGGAAGTGTCTCTTTAGAATCTTTAGAAATCCGAATCTAATAATTCAGCCGCCTCGGCTCGATAGAACTTTAAAAACTGCCTTGGAATCGTCTCTAAAGACCCCTTTATTCTAAGGACTAATAGGAATTGGCCTAAAGGCTAAGAAGAATCTTAAATACAAACCTTATCTTAGAAATTTGTCTTAGATTAAATAAACCTTATCTTATTACGATTAGTCGCAACGCTCCTATTAGCTATTTAGCATCTACTTAGAATCTCTTAGCAAACTCGGATTAAACTTTTAATAGAATCCGGAATTCCACTCCTAAGCCTAGCTTATAAGTAGAAGGATAAAAAGACGTCTTTAAACAACTTAAGGCTGCTACTTACTTTTTTAATATCGATATTAGAAAACATTAAAAATAATATCAATTTTGAACTTTTCGCCAACCCTTTATCCGAATCTTTTCAAACTCGTCCTAGTCACTCTAAGATTGACTCGGATTCTGAACGTTCTTTAAGCCCTTTTGAATTTCGAAGTACTCCTCTTAGCAACCAATTACGCGATATCAAGGCTTCCCCTTTGCCCCCTATGGATTCTATTAATCTAAACGGTTAGTATAAAACGATAATAGCCGCATTTAAGGCTATTACTAGCCACTTTCCCCTCTTTAGTTCTCCTAATACTCCTTACTTTATAGGAGCTAATATTACTAATTTCCTTAAGTAATATAAGGAAACTTATTACAATTTTGGTATTCTATAAGCGGATATGATTTCTCGGCTCCCTTGCTACTATGACTATATAAGCAAAGATATTATCAAATCCCTCCTTAAATAGAAGACGTATAATTTATAGGAACTCCTTATTAAGGCTCTTAAGTTTGAATTCTAAGAATTTGACAGATAGTAGATTTGCAATACTCTGGCTTTCTTAAAGGAGTTTATTCTAGTCACTCGAACTCCTAAGGAACTTAAGAACTACTATCGGACTTTTACTTATATATCAAATACCTTAATCAGCTAGAAAATACTTAGCAAAGTTGAATAAGGCCGCCTTTTCTTACTCGGATTACCTATTAGCCTTTGAAATAAGATCATCAAGCATTTTAGGATCGATAAGCAAGACCCTATAACCTTCGCCTTATTTAAGGAATTCTCGGCCTTTGCTTTAAAATCAGATCTTAATAAGAGAACTATTAATGCTATAGAATAGGAAAAAGCCCCTACTCCCTCTTATACTAAAGACCTTAAGAGCCTGGTCTAAGAACACTCGAAAGCTCTAGAAGTCATAGAGGAGGTAAAGAAGAACTTAGTAGTTATACCTTTCACTTGCGGTCCCGACCTAGGAGTAAGATCCAACCTTAGAATTAAGGAACTTAAGACCTAATTTACAAAACTCCGAATCTAAAGCTTAGAAACTAAGATTAATAATCTCTTATAGGAAAAATAGCATATTCCGCAATTTAATAATAGGCAAAACTCGGCTATTATAAGCTAACTTAGTAGTTCTTATTACTAGACTCCTGCTTTTTATCATTTGGAATAACTAGCTAATATAAGAACTTAACAGTTGACTAAAGAAGGAGAAATTAATCCCAATTAGCACTCTGCTAATATTAATGCTATAGAGTACTAAGGGAATAGCAATAGAAGACGACTAACCTATAACTTTTGCAATAATAAAGAACCCAACTGCGCTTTATATAAGTATCGCAACGATTGCCCTCTTTTCTATCGTTTTATTAACACTAGGGTTATGCATATTAATAAGTATAGGATGCTTTGCATTAGAGATCCTAGGCTAAAAGCTATCCCTATTAAAAAGCACCAGAATCGCTTATAGTTATAGATTGTTCGAATAATGATATATGGTACGAAATAGGATAAGAATTTAGTTGAACGATAGCGTATTATAGATATAAACGCCAAAATTCCAACTTATATATATATAGGTCCAATTAGTAACCTACCTAAGGGAGTTCTTAAGGACCCGGCTTTTAATTAAACAGCCACTGAAGTTAGAGGAATCTCTATTTTAAGGTGGGTCAATAATAACGTATCTACTAATATTAATACTACTTCTATATCTAGAAACCCTTAGAATACTTATCGTCCTTCTAGATCTACCACTCCCTTAATACTAATAAAACCAGCCAAAGTCTAGAAATCAATACGTGCAACTTAGGAATCTTAATATAGAGTCTAAACGCTAAAAGATACTTAATAATCTGGAACTGCAGTAGACGAGGATAAAGCCGATATAATAGACAAATTGATTAGAGATATAATAGACGAAGATAGCTTTAAGCTCGAAGATTAAAAAGTCGAAGTTATTGCGCAGACCCCTAACCCTAAGCGAAAGAGACAGATATTAAAACAGGAGAAATTCGTCGACAAATACGCTAGTTCAACTATAATAGAGAAAGCTATAGAGAATGTTATAGCTTAGCAAATTAACCTCACATTTAAAGACCTATTTAGTTTGATTAAACGCTTTGATAAAGTGCTAAGAAAGCATATCCCAGTTACCTTTAAAGATTTGAATAATAATAAGGAAATGGAAATTGTAATGCGAAAGAACTCCGAGAAGCACTTAGCCTTAATCAAATGTCTTTAAATTGCAAAAGACAAAGGAACCTAGAGGTACTATAACATTATGGCAATAGCTTTAACATCTTAGAATATCAATTGAAATTGTTTAGCAATTGCAATAAAAAGCCCTATTATTATTTATTTTATAGAAGAATCAATTAAAGCAAAGGCTCTAATCGATTATGGTTCAGAAGTTAATATAATAACTAGAAAAGTGGTAGAAATGGCTCGATTGACAATCGTTAGCAATCGACTCCTTATTTATTCGACTATCTTTAGATCGAAATACAATTTTGATAGATAGGTGAAAAACGTAAAGGTTAGAGTTAAAGGAATCGTTAATTATACTGACTTTCTAATAATAAAGAATTCTTTAAACGATATTCTTTTAAGAATGCCCTTTATTTTAAAATCTCAGCTAATATTTAACTATCTTAAAGATAGGCTTATAAAAGCTAGCCTTTAGAATATAGATCGATCCTTAAAAGGATAAATGGTTATTGCAAGAGATATAGCCGAATTTTAGAATAAGGTTTTGGGAAACGATTAGCTAGCATAAGGGCTAGGCTTAATACTAGTAAAGGAAGGCACTTAGTAAGGAGTTATAGTAAAAGAAAGGTGAGTTTGTCGATTTTGAATAATAATGATTTAACTCGCGATCCTAGACTAGGAGTCAAATCTGGAATTTTAAAAAATAGTACAATCGGCGTTTTATTAATTCAATAATTAAGAAAAAAGAAAAATAAGGTAGAGAAGAGAGTTTGTTTTATAAATCTTAACAATTTATTAATCATTTTGAAAAACTTAAAAACCACTTATAAGCCGGACCTGCAAGTGAAAAACAATAAAATTACTAATGATATTTCTATCTACACACTTTAAATTGATAACTTAGAAAATCTTTTATTTGTTTTTAAAAAGGAAAATTCGGACCGTTTCGCAGGATTTGATAAAAAAGGAAAGAAGTAAAGAAGCATAGTACTAGCTAATATTCGAACTATATATAAAAGTAAGGCTAATAAAGTACGACTAGTGGATTAGGGAATCTCTAACGGCTTAAAGCCTAGAGGACTAGATGATTGGTTTGAATAAGATAAGAAGCTTCGACCTCTAAAGCCAGGTGGCAAATTCGATAAGTTTATTATAGGCAGATTTTCTAATAAACCTATCGGATATCGACTAATAAAAGAACGTTTCGATATGCTGAAAATTAGCAAAGACTTAATAGAGTAAGAATGCGAACTACTTTATAAAACCTTAACAAATCGAGAGAACGCCTTAGCTTTTGATTAGATAGAACTTGGCTAGATTCGAGAAGAGGTTACGCCTTATATTAAGATTAGGACAATACCTTACGAAGCTTAGTAAGAGAAAATATTCGAGGTCCCTAAAGCTCTTTAAGAAAAGGTAATCGAAATATTAAAGGATAGGCTGAAGCAAGGTATTCTCAAGTTCTATAATAGCCCTTATAGGAATAAATGGTTCCTAGTTGCTAAGAAAGAGAAGGGAACTTATAGACTAATAATAGTAATAGTAGAGATGAACCGAGTAACTATTAAGGACGCCAACGTTCCTCCGAATGTGGATAAGTTCTTAAATAAATTCGCAGGATTAACCCGCAGCTCTCTTATTAACTTCTTCTCTAGATACAACCAATTTATTCTTAATGTTAAATTAAAAGATATAATAGCAATTCAAACCCCTCTTAAGCTACTTCAAATAATAAGATTACCTTAAGGGGCTATAAATTCGATCGCTCAATTTGTTTAAGTAATCTATAAGATACTAGTAGATTGTATACCTAATATTGCGCTCCTTTATATAGACGATATAAGAGTAAAAGGATCAAGATCATTCTATAACTATAAAGAAGTTCTTCTTAGTATATAACGATTTATAATAAAATACATTTAGAACCTAGATTAGGTGCTTATACGATTCGAAAGGGTAGGAGCAACGGTCGGTCCGAAGTTATAATACTATCTTCTATTAATGGAAATTGTTGGTTTCGTTACTGATTCCAATGGCCGAAGTCCTTAAAGGGCTAAAGTACTTAAAATCGACAAATAGAAGAGGTATTATAACGTAGCAGAAGCTTGCGCATTTATTGGTATTATGGTATACTATCGCATTTAAATCAAGGATTTCGCTAAAAAGGCAGCACCTATTTACTCCTTATTTCGGAAAGGGGCTGAGTTTCAATAGGAGGAACCCTAAATAGAGGCTATGAAACAATTGAAGTAAGCGTTGCTTAAAGCGCTATATCTGATTAAAATAGACTATAGAGCCGACGCTAAGCTAATTATACTAATAGTTGACGCAAGCTTAATTAAATAGGGTGCTATCCTTTAATAAGCTAATAGCTAGTAGAAAAGACATCTAGCTCGCTTTGAAAGTAGTCTTTAGAATCTAGTAGAGATAAAGTATAATGCTATTAAACGGGAATGCAAAGGCGCCCTAAAGGCAATGAAAAAGATGAAAAGCGACCTCTATAGCACTTACTTCATCCTCGAAACTGATGCTAAAGTACTAGTAGAATAATTGAATAGCATTGCAAGCGACCTATTAAGAGCCTTGCTAATGAAGTAGATTGCTTAAATAAGACTAATGGACTTTGAAGTTAAACATATTCTAAGAATGAAAAATACCGCTGCCGACGGCCTTTTAAGAAGAGCTTGCCCCTACCCCTTTGATTTGATTAAAGAAGACGAAATAGATATTAATAAGTGGGTAGAGAATGAAGTTGGTTATCTATCGATATATCGCCTTAAAGGGACTCAACTCGCGGTCCTAGCCCGTAAGTCAAATAAGAGAATTTTATCACCTAACTACTTAGGTGACTTTAAGGAAATCGTAAAATTTTTAGTTACGCTTAAACGACTAAAGACAGTTCCTTTTAAGGATTTTTAAAAGTTTAAAGCTAAAGCTCTGATTTATCTAATACAAGGACGGCGATTGTTTAAAAGGAGTAATAACTCATTTCCTATATAGCTTTATATAGATAATGAAAAACTGCAAGCTAAGGCTATTTAAGATATTTATAAGGAAACTGGCCACTGAGGAGCTGAGTTCACCTACTACTGACTCTTAAGGAAATTCTTTTAAAAGGGTTCTTTTAAGGACTGCAAAGCCTTTGTGAAAAGTTGCGTCCCTTATTAGAAATGAAAACTTAATTATAAAGAGAATCCCCTATTCCCAACCTAGCCATTAGGCCTTTTCTATAAAGTCAGTCTCGATATTATATAAGTACTAATAATTGAAAATGAGATTATATATTTTGTTCTAGTAAAGGAAGACCTATTAGGATAGCCTAAAGGACGACCTTTGAGATCTGCTAACTCTGAATCTATTGCGAAGTTCCTCTAGGAAGACGTGGTCTATCGCTATAGACTTTTTAGCAGACTAACTATTAATGGAGGCTTGGAAAATAAAGAAGTAGTTAAAGCTTTTTCGCGAAAATATAGTATCAAATAGGTTCAAATCTTAGCGTACAACTCGAAAGCTAATAGAGTAGTAGAGCGAGGATATCGCGACATTCTTAATAGGCTATTTAAAGTTACCTGCGGAGGATTTAAGAATTAGATAAAACACTTTTATAAAATACTCTTTGCTTATCGAATAACAATCTATAAATCGACTGGAGTTATACTATTTTTCCTTGTCTATAGCAGAGAGGTATAGCTTCCTTTTGAATCCCGATGGCCTATTTAGAGATTGTTCGACTATAGTCAAATTTAGAACTATTCTAATTTGCTTGCAATAAGATGCCGACAACTTAAGCTTTAAGATATAGATATAAAGGAAATCATTCTGCGAAAGAAACGATATTAGGAAAAAGCTAAGGAAGCATAGGCTGCTTTTAAAGTACTTAAAACGCACCCTATTCGAAAAGATGATCTCGTCCTAGTCTATAACGTTACAAGAAGTATTAATATATCAGCTAATACTAAACTTGACTATTAATAGCTTAGTCTATTTAAGGTTAAATCCGAGCAGAAAGAAAAGGGATACTATTCTCTTTAGGAACTTAATGGAATCGATATTAAAGGAACCTTCGCAGCCAACCGACTAAAGCGCTTTTATCAACGCGACTAGACCTTATTTCCCTTAAAAGATAAATCAGAAATTGATACAACCTCTGAATCTTCTATAGGAACCGATAGCGATATAAGCAATTTTAAACCCTTAGACGAAGATCAAAATTTTTCCAACTTAACCTATAAGCCGGTCCTGCGAGTAAAGAATATCAAAATACCCAACTAATCGCGACCTTAAGTTATTATTCTTAAAATATCCGAAGAACGCAAACGGGAATACTAAACGATTTCCTAGCCTATTAATTGTCCTGCCTTCTTACAATCCTTGTTTTTACATTTTCGGCAATGTGACGGATTGTCACTATGTGTAGGTTGTACCCCGGTTCGTACCCGGTTCGGCTACGGCTTGGCGCAATCTCGGTGTAGGTCACGAACCGGGTTACCCCCGGTTGGCATCCGGTTCGGCTCCCCCTAAGCGGGTGACCCTCTTTTCTCCATATATATATTCTATGCCCTTCCACTCCTTTAGGGCTTAGTAGTTGTTGATTCTAAGTCATTACTGAGACGTTCTATTGGCATTGCTATGTGACTCGTACGCGTATCGGTGCCGAGCAGAGGTTATACTCCCAGTCGTCACAGGCAAGGTCGCCTCCTTTGTTATTTAAGATATAGATCTTTTAGGATTACCTTAAATTCTTGCCTGCTCTGACTTATTTTGCATTTTTGATATTAGCCTTTAATTATAGCATTCTTATTACTTTCCTTAAATAACAAATAAAAAGTCCAATTCCTTAATACATATATAGCAAACCTATTGCAGCTTATATGCCCTTTTAATTCTTATACCCTATTGAACTCTCTTATTCATAATCCCCATCTTTTATAAGTAATATACCTTTAAAGAACTCACAAATAGTTTCGTCTGCTATAATAAGGGATAAACAAATACTAGTTATAAACTTCTCTTAAGACAGCAGAGCTATTGCATTATTAGAGAGCTTTAAATCGACCTACGCAGCCTTAGGAGATATAGAGTAATAAAAACTCCTTTTAGCTTACGCGAATGCTATTAATAACCTTTCAACCCAAGTGGCCCTTGGAATTCTCCAATTTGACGACTTCTTAATTGAAGAATTAAGACTAAAGGGAATCTCTAAAGAGGAATTCTTAGCTGACGCAGATTAATATATAACCTTGGCCGACACTTTCAAAACGGCCTAAGATAAAAAAGAAGAATCTATTCGACAACTGGATAATTTAGCCACTAACAAAAGAGGACTCTTATTTCGTTCGCGCTTCTTAACAAATATTGATTCTAATAATAGAAGACGAGTATTATCAAAAATTCTTAAGGAAAACACTCCTACCGCTAGAGCTATTCAGATTCTCAATTTCTTTATTATTTAGAAAGGAGTAGCAAAATTCTAAGGTAATCGAATTCGCGGTCGCAGATTTGTAGGCCTATCTAATGCAGTACTTATAGCAGCTGATAGGTCTATAAAAAGATCAAATTGGGCTGCAGATATTACCTTACCTAATAGCATTATTATTAATATACTAGGGCTCCGCGCTTCTGCTTATAGTTTGCTTATCTTAAGAGAGAACTGGACTCTTATACCAGGATTTGGACAAGATTTCTTTAATAATAAAGAAGGGAATTGGTTATTTATAATCAAGCCTGCTTTGAAATTCGCTTCTTAGCCTAAAGATACGATAAGTGCTAAACTATGTGATTTGACTTGCAGTCCCGGACTAGGAGTTAAAAACGAGAATTTTAAAACTGGACCCAACCTACCTCTTATTAAAATGATTCTAGAAACCGCTATTAAACAAACTGCCTAAACGCTTAGCGTAGCCTCTTTGGAATTTTCGGAATCTTTAAAGGACTCTCCTTTAGCTAAACGACCAATTTTAGTTCGACCTTTAAAAAGGATAGATCGTTTAATAGCCACCTTAGCTAATTTGCAATTTGAAACCAAAGGATTGCGCGCCCGTCTGGACTCCTTCCTTAACAACTTGAAAGAGCTAATTCTTGACTTCTTTATATCTATATGCAACTGCTTTGAAAACGATAATGCAAGGGAAGACCCTATTCCTACTGCTCTAAAGACAACTAAGAGAGCTATTAGACAGATTCAATAGCTTATCCTAAATGAGTTCGCCCCTACGGATATTATTCAATTCTTTATTAATTATAGAAGTCAAGAAGCTAGTCTCTCAGATGCTAAGTAAGACTATTTTATCTTATAAGAAAGAGAATGCGAAAAGGAATCTATTGATTAGGACATTTGTAATTATAGCAATATGCCTCAATCGGTTATTCTTAACCTCGAGCTTAAAGAACGATATAATATTCAGGTGTCCTTTGCAATGAAAACTCGCTTTCGATAGTATCTTCCTAGCATAGGAGTCGAAGGGAGAAGACTTTGCGACCTTTATATTCGCTCTCTTTCGGTTTACTATAGTCTTAATTATAAAGGATTTGATATTAACGAAACTATTAAACACTTCGAACTTCTCTATACAGCAGAAGATATTAATCTTTTTCTAATCTACCTTAATAATCAATTCTTCGTCTCTTTAAAGATACGCAAATCCAACCTATTAATAATAGAGGCATCTCTAGGTGCTGCAAAATTTAGGGCTAATCCTAAAGCCTTAAAGGCGTTGGAGCCGATTGAATAGAACAATTCTTTCTTTTCGATATTATTAAGTAATAAATAGCAAGAGGAAATAGAGGAAGAAGGGTCAATTGTGATGCTTAAACCCTTTGGATATCGCTTTCTAACTAACAATTTTACTACCGATGATAGTACTTTTATAAGTATATTTCTCTCTATTATAAGATAAGAAGCAAAGATATATCTTTATCACTTTTGCCTTATAGATAGCGCAACCTCTATACCTTCTTATTTTCTTTATAATATAATGTTCAGTCTCACTTAATAAGTCCTTCAAATGTACTATGGACTCTACCTCTTAATTATAATAGCGAGAAGCAGAGGAACCTATTAGCTTATAGCCTACCCTAAACCTCCCTAATTGATTGGCCTTAGTCTTTATAATTAAGTCGTTTCGATAAAGAGAGATGCAAGTGCTGCTAATAAAGAAATTCCGATTTTCACTTGCAGTCCTGGCCTATAAGTCAATTTTATTAGAAAGCAAATCTTAGATTATCAGATCTTACCGATCGGATAAGGGCCAGCTTCTAGAAGCCTTAATAGGTAGGTCGGCTCTTAGTTAAATATGAAACTTACTCTATCCGTAAAGAAGATAAGTCGATAGACTTCCTAGGCACTCGGTTCAAAATCTCAACTAGCTCGAATGATTATAAAATTAAAGCGAAAGGAGATCTTGCAACCTATTACTAATAATAGTAATCCAATTATAGTAATAATGAAATAGGGATACCTCCTTAAAATGCCTTCGGACAATTCTTATAGGACTAGTAGTTTTATAGCCTTTTGCAACAACTATACGGCCGTCTGCGATAAGAATACCTTAAAAAATGAGACTCGAATCTCCGATCTTATCTTTTCAATCTTTGCTCTAAAGCAACCTCTAGTACTTTAATAGATTAACGTAAGTAGAACCACTGCACCTTTTAAGGCAGCTTTCCATCTCGAGAACTGCGGCAGCCTCTTTAAAGCTATTATTAGTCGATGCTCTTAGACGGATCCCTTTATTATAATCGAAGTACAGGAGTTGTTCCTTTTTAATAAGGACAAATTGAAAATCCACTTTATAAAATATAATCAAAAACTCTTTAATGCCCTTATTAAGGCCTAGACAAACGTTATAAATACTAAGTCGCTTCTTTATAGACTTAAGTCTTAAGGATAATGCAATAAAGTAAATGCTATCTAAGAGCCTAATGCACTGATTAATAAAGGCATTATTGTAAGAAAATTCGGAAAAGAGACGAACTAAGATACTAGTATAGTATTAGACCCTGATTTGGAAACCAATTCCCTATTTTTACCCTTAAGCTTAGAAACGCTAAGACTGACTCGCGAGCCTAGCCTACGAGTGAAGTTGGACTCAGCTAGCTTAAGCCTATAAGATAGTTTAAATAAACCTTAGTCACTAAATCTAAAGGTATTAATAGAAGATCCTTTGAAAGAGGTCCCTAAAGCTGAGAAATCGCTAAGAAGTAAGAACTAACGCAAGAGAAGAAGACTCCGAAGTAATAATAGAACTGATAATTGAGTCGACTCGATCTAGAGAATTATAATCTACCCCCCTTTAAAAACTATTTAAAGAGATTGCAGATTATAGTTGAATTTTTTAAGATTATCTACTTTCTATACACCTATACCCCTTTATTCTCAACCTATTGTTCCATTCTATATATATTCTTTATTTACTTTACTTTTTATATAATTCATTCTTTGATTATTCCCTTTATATGCAACTTTCTAACGCTTACCTTTGAAATGTCGACCTTACCTTTGATAATTATCATTTACCAATTATAGGTCCTTATATGCGTCATACCCCACTTTTGTTCCTACTTCCAGCCTCTTTATGCCTACTTTTCCTTTATACACTAATGCGACTCCAAACTCTATAAATAAGCCTCTCCTTGCACTATGATTTTACTTTTTTTACTTCTCTTTTCAACCCTACCAGACCTATAACATTAGCACCACCACTATTGTCTTTCTGTTATTAATCTTTTCAAGTACAAGTCTACTATATTATTAATCTTTCCTAAATAATCATCTCTTCGTTTAGAGCTACCTCCCTTGCTAAATAATTCATTATGGTACTACTAACCATAAGCAAAAAGGCCATACCTAAGAAGAATATATTAGTTATTGCCTTAGGTAGCAAGTCCTTAAGCACTACTAATAATAAACTAATATTAGAGGGAGGGTTCTTATAGGATAGCAAGTCACTAAGATCATTAGAAGATATAGTGAGCACTTATAGAACATTAGGTAAGACCGAATAGTAGGTATTCCTAAATTCATCTATTAAGGTGCTTAACTATAGAATTTCTACTATTAAGGAAGGATTCTTAGGTTTTAATGATTTCTTAGACAAGGAACTCTAAGGCAAAGGTATTAATTGTAAAAAGTTTTTATAAGAGTATTAAAGGTATGCTAATTCAATTGATTTATTTTAGAAGAACCGAGATAAGAAAAATGAGTATATAAAAAGATTGATATAATTCATAGATAGCACTTATAGCACACTTTTCCAGACCTACTTTATAACCGATATTACTGCTAATAACGCCCTATAGGAGCTTGGTAAAATTTTTAAAACATACCAACCTATAGCAAAGGCCATATAGGTTTTAAACTATTTCACTATCTAAGAAGGTATAAAGAAGTTGCAAGGAAACAGTATTCGAGGCAGAAGATTTATTGGATTCTCAAGCACTATTATACACTCTACCATTTAGACTATAAAAGACAACCCCGCTTGGTATAATAATTTTACACTCCTTAACTAAACAGTTCTAGATACGCTCAGCTTATAATAATCATAATGCAGTCTACTTATTATAAAAGAAAAGATAATTTATCTTATTAAGTATATTATAAACTACTTCGATAATAAAATGGAAAGATAGGAATTTATTATCCCTGCCGCTGCGAAGCTATTACTACCTATAGCCGAATTAATAAATGAGCCCGACTTAACTCGTGGGCCCGGCCTATAAGTAGAAGAAGCATATAATAAAGAAGTCCTTAAGCATAAGGTACCTATAATACCTAAAGCTTAAGTAGAATACTAGCCTAACCACCTATCTTCCGACTCAGACGAGTTTGAATTACTGTCCTTAGAAATCCCCCGAACACCTCAAACGCTAGTAGCAAGTAAATCGAGTCGTAGGCCCGGCCTATAGGTTAGAATACATAACGATATAGACTTAGAAGATAAGCTGACAGATGAAGTGGATAGCCCTATTACTAATGTATTAGAAATTTTTAATAATACTAAGAAGGATATATCCGATATTATACAAACCTTTTCCGAAGATCTGCAAAAGTTTATTCTGAAATTCTATAAGTCTATAATAAAGCGTTTAAAAAAGGAAAACCGGGGAGATATTTTATTAGCACAAGAGGCAATAGCAAGAGCCGTCAAACAGATTATAAAACTGCAATAAGACGAATTCTCCTTAAACAATATTATATAGTTCTTTATTAACCATAAGAAATCAAAGGGCGACTACTATATGCTTAAGGAGAAGCCCGAAGACACTATAACAATGATCTTTATAGAATGTTATCAAGTCCCTCTTAACGTTAAGATAATACTATAGTGTGGTAATAGATTCAGAGTTATAGTGATACTAGAAATAAAGACTCGCTTAAGTAAATTCATAATAGGGATATTTAAAGACTTCCATTTTAAGAAATTTTATACCCTTTATAAATAATAATATACACTATACTACAGATTAGCATTAATAGGCATTACTAATAAAGAAGTATTATCTAACCTCTATAGATTTTGCACTGCTCCTAATCTAAGATTATTCTTATTATACCTTAGAAATCATATAATAGTGGCCATTAGCAATAGAATGGCCAATTAGATTAAAAAAGATATATCGCTAGGTTTCTTTAAGTTTAGAGTAGCACCTAAGGCTTTAAAATTATTCCATAATATCGCTTAAACCCCCGCCTAGTATAAAACGATACTAATTAAGGATACCTTAATATCGCTTTGCACTAAGGGTTTCTTAAATATGCCCAAATTGTTTAGCTGCGCATTCTTAAGCATAGTTCGCATATATAGTCATAGTTCTTAAGGAAAGAATTCATTTTTAATATTAGCATAAGAGGAAATAGAAATATATAAGCACTATTTCCGAATCTTAGATAAGAAGCCTTCCCCTCCTTCTACCTTCCTTTATAATATAACTTACAGTTTGATATAATAGACTTTAAGGATGCACTATAGGCTATATCTTAGTGCTTTATTAACTCGCTATAATTCTTTATATAAGCTAGTGGCGTATCCTAAGGCTATACAATTTATAAGCATTAACTACTATTCGAGAGTTGTTTCTACTAAGATTGACGCTAATACAAGATTCGTAAGGCTAACTCCTAGGCCCGGCTCGCGGGTTAGCTCCCTTGATAGTAGGACTATCAATTACTATATAATACCTATAGTAAAACAATCAACTAGAGAATTCGCTATATGGGAAAAATCCTATGAATTATTAGCTTTTACTTCCTGTCGCCTAAAGAATGCTCAATAGGTCTTACTAAATCTGGTATAAAACGCAATATAGTAAAAAGAATTAAATACTAAGATTAAGACGCTACTTAAGGAATATATCTCTAATAAGACCACCCTATTCTCTATATTTATAAGATAAGGAACGTTTGTTAACTTAAAGTCTAGCAAAGAGCCTGGAAAAGGTAGGTTCCTTGCTATTAGTAACAACTATATAGAAGTTATTAGCAATAACTCACTTGAAAATAGTGCCAACCTGGACGAGTTTTATATTAAGTCTATCTGTATAAAGAAACCGAGCACTATAAGATAGAGTATTACTAGGGAATCGTCAGCCAAGTTTCGTATAACACTTAGTATGACAAAAGGTGGCCTACTATTAGAAGCACTTATAGGGAGACGACTATAGAACGATCTATTAGTAGTAATAATAGTAAAAGAGTTGCTATCCAAAGATATAGGTCAGCTAACAACCTATTTAAAGAAGCATAAGTAAGAACTTTTTAATAATTTTACCTATACTTAGAAACTGATTTAACACTTAGAGCTATAACTGTATAAGGACAAATCCTAGGCTAAGACGAAAGGCATTAATAATAATATTAAGGCTAATAACGTAATTGATGAGACAATTCTTCTTAAGAAGTATAGCACTAAAAAGCCTTATGCAAAAACCCCTGACACGACTCCCAGGCCCGGCCTGCGACTCAATCTAGAAAAAGGCAAGGCTAAGGAGGTCGTGGCTATAGAATCTCCTGCCGCGTCCCTCTTAGTAGCAGATGACTCTTTAAAGGATGATAATAATGATAAAGAGGATGATAACAATAATGCTGCGATATAAGTCTCCCTCCCTATTGGCAGAAGCCGTTAAGCTATACTAGCATCTTTACGAAATACTAAAGCTTTTGCAACACCGAGACCGGACTCTTCCGATACTAATAGTGAACTATTAAGAAGAAGTGAGCGCTTTATAAAGAGAGTGTTATCTAGTGATAGTTCTTCCTATCCCCCGAAGAGAACTAAGGAAAATTGACATCTAGGTTAGTACTATTTTTAATTGTTTTTACAACTCTATAGCTTATTTGTTTGTTTTGCTAGTTTCGTTTTCTGACTCCCGGGCCCGGCCCGTAGGTGAAAAGTGCATAAAAA
>JAENRP010000100.1:17590-44506 GCA_024741835.1 Diplocarpon mali | reverse complement strand
AAAAAAAACTCTTCTTTTTTTTCCTTTTACCTTTAATAATAATATAGCCCTAGTTTAGGCCTTTTGATATATTAGTTTTCTCGCACTTAGGGTTTGCTAGTAACTGACATGCTATTGCCTTAACCTATATTATTTTATATTCTTTGCTAATAGTAGTAGGGGCCACTACTTTTGTTATTTAAGACATATATAAAGACCTAAGATAGATAGGTCTCGTAACATATATTATATAATTAACGTAGGATAGTAGGAGGATAAAAGGGCCATCTTCTATATATAGAGACAGCGCGTGTCGCTATAGTACTGAATATACCCTATACTTAGGACTTATTCCTAACATCTTGTCTAAGAGAGCCCGCTTGTGGTGCTTCCTCCTCTTTGTTTTTAGGTCTTCCCTTAGGCCTATTCTTATATTGTCTCCCCTCTGTTTTATAGTAGCCCGACTTCTACGAATTTGCATAGAAGGTGCGGGATTCTTTTATCATACACTTTATAGCGGCCAACTACGCTGCTACAAACGACTTTATCCCTCTTAAACGACCTTCAATCTTGCCTCTTATAACGGCACTAATAACTCGACCCTCTCCTCCTTCCTTAATTACCTAGGCTAACAAAGTATAAGGGGACCCAAATACCTTGAAAAACTCAGGGGCTGCTAAGCCTTCTGCAGCTAAGGCCAAAGTCTCCTCTTTTAGATAAAGTTCTATTAGCGGGGTCTCACTTTGCTCCTCTGGGACTAGTGTGGCCTTTTTATAATAAGATAAGAGGATCCTTATTAGAATTCAACCTTTATTCTGCAAAACTCGATAGGAGCCTTATGCAATTCGCAAGGAGATTTGCAAGCAAATTCCAGGCCTCCTTATAATAGAGCTACCTTAAGTCACGGAGATAGCGCAAGGCTAGGCCTTACACTTAGCCAATATATTAATATAAGATAAGCTTATAATACAAGAGAATAAGGAGATTCTACTCCAAATCATATATAGCGAGATCGTCCGCCTCCCTAAGGTCTGGCATACCTACGCAGTGCAAGGAGTTCTACTCTATATATAAGACGTCTTTAGGCAACCTATTAAGCTCACTTAAGAGGAAGTAGCGATAGAGGCCTACTTTTAAATAGGGCGATACCTAATCAGCTGCCGACCCTTATAATATAGTGCGAATATAAGCACTTATCGCATCACCTGGATCGTCTCCTTTAAGGACTTAGTATAACCTTTCAAACTCTTTAAAGCTAGCGAGCAGGCTCGCCCTATTATTAAAAAGACCCCGATCACCTGGCATAACCTAGGCTGCTAGGGGTACTATAACCTGCGATACTATATAAGATATAGCAGATGCAGACACTGCAGAGGACAGAATGACTAATATAAGGGACCTATAGGAAGGGAGTGCCAATACTAGGCAAAGTGTGCGAACTGCTATAGCCCCTTCCCTACCGACTACTAGAACTGCCTAATAGCCCCTTCCTAGAAGAATAGGAAGATCATCAAGCTTACTTAGAACGAGATTAATATTATTAGGAAGGCTGGTGATAGGCTCTTCTAAGATGCGATAGCTTAATAAGTAGCGTTCGAAGCAAGCTTGCAAAGGTCGTCTGCAAGGAGCTCTAACACTTAGGGTAACTGAGCTGCAGCATTAAAGAGAAAGAGGGCCAGTCTAATCCTAGCCTTTGAGAATCAGGGCTCTACGGCAGCATCAACCCCCGAGGACGTTATAGAAGTCGATCATACGCCTGCGCAAGCAGCGCAGCCTATGTAGATAGTAGGTAGGCCTATCTAATAAAGTAGAGCTAGGAAAAACCTTAACCTCCTTCACCTATTATAACAAAGCATTAGCCTAGACGAGGAAGGCGATTTACAAATAGAGGCCAGAACTAGCCAATATTAAGAAACTAATATAAGCACCGCGGTTTTAGCCGTAATACTAAGCCTAAGGACCTTACGGTCTATTAGGCGAATATAGGCAAAGGCTTAGGCTATAATGCGCTCCTTAGTATGGCTTATAAATAGAGAATCGATATTATATATATCTAAGAGCCTTAGACGAATAGGGATACTATAATAAAAATACACCCTAGATACCAGTTGTTTATACCTATAGACAGTTAGAACAGTACCGCAGATAGGCCCTGAGTACTCACGTACGTCCGTAAAGGGGCCTCCCTTAAGATCTAATAGCGACGGCCACTCTAAAGCCGAGACCTCCTCTGGCTTAACGTTAACGGCTATGCTATACTCAATATATACCGACAACCACTTACAAATAAGGTGATAGATTATATTATGTTGAGATAGGTGATACAGCTATCACTCCGATGTATTATCATATAACCCTACTGCTTAGTCAGTAGGATATTAATATGTATATAGCTATAGGAAAGAAAGGGGTAACCTTCCTTCCTTAACTCTTATTAATATATCGACTATCGACCTTTAGAAGTTTCTATTACTTACTACGCCGACTCACTTAAGCTCAATAGGTTATAAGCCCTAGATAGACCGATAATAGATTATTAACTTCTTTTAAAAAGCACTTGCGCTATAACTATTAGTAGGAAGTTGAACGAGACTTATAGTAAGAGGCAAGCAATCGGCGAATAGGAGGTGTGATTCCCTATTCAGCTAACCTATATTGCAAGAGGTATGATTCCTTACTTTATAACCCCTTTGGTACTGCAAGAGGTATGATTCCTTGCTTTACTATGTTTTATAAGAGGTATAATTCCCTGCGTTATAACCTAAAAACCCTTTTTAATAAGAGGACTTCCTTCCTATTTAATACTTCTATAATACCTGCTATTTAATCATTTCGACTTTTCGATAGGAGGAGTGCCCTTAACCATTTAATTTATTTGATTTTAAATGCAATTCTATTCGAAACAGCAATAGCTTCCGATTCCGATCGAAATACTAGGCTTAAAGACCTCTAACTCTTTCGAAAGAACTAGCAACAATAGTTCGACGATTTAGAGCTTTACTTCAAGAGCAAAGGCATCGAAATAGCGATTCAAAAGACATTTGTTAAATACGCAAGAATAGCCCCTTATACTCCCTCTACCGATTCGTCTACTTCCACTTTAATAGCTAATACAACTGCTAAGGATTTGCCAAATATACTAAATAAGCTTAGCTTAAGAGCTTTAGTAGATAATAACCGAGAATCCTAAAGGCAGATTTTAAATGTAGAAAAGGAGAAGGAGTATAGGCTGGCCTTAGCCAAATGCAAGCTTAAGATCAATAGAGGTTTAAGCGACAAAGACTGAGATTTTATTCGAATTTATAATAATGTAAAGATAAGATAAGATACTTTAAAGGTAAAATACTCTCAGACAACTGCCCTTAATACTTAGCATCTACTATAGCAGATCACTTCATTTCAATATAGAAAAGATAAAGATAGTAAGGATATAAATATAAATATAGACTCTGCTTAATCTATACTATATAAAGCGAGGAGGAGAGTAAGAGCTATAGATCCTAGGATAGCTATAACTTTTAAGGAAACTTAGCTTTTTAATTTCCTACTTAATAGCCTCCCTCTTAAGTTTGCTATCGCAAAATAATCTCTTCTCGTCTAACCCAACCTTAAGATCTATAAGAAGATCGACCTCCTTCGAACTATTGAGCAAGACCTTAAAGGATACTCTAAATCGGCAAATGCCGCGTTATAGGGCAAAGATAAGCCCAAGAAGAGGAAGGAGCGTAGGATAAGCCCTCGAGCTTATCGGGGATGCTACTTCTATAATAGTGCTTATAATATTACTAATTGTGAAGTTAGAAGGCAACTGATTAATATAATCGCTAGCTTTAATATTAAAAAGCAATCGAAGCAGAAGTTAAGAAGTAAACTGCCCTTATCCTACTAAAGGCCGCAACTATTAAGGAAAGGCAAAGGAAAAGGCTATTTAGCCAGAACTTCAGCAGATACCTCTAATAATAATAGTAGGTTATCTGAACCTAAATCCACTTCTAATGATTTAGATGATAATTATAATAAAGATGCCTACGTTTTAAAAGCCGATCTCCGTAAGATCCTTGAATCCGACTGGTATAGTAATACTAGTTATATAGCATATATGATTAATAAACCCTACCTATTTAAAGGCCTGCTTATTAAAATAAAAAGGCGCTCTATTAAGGTTAGTAGTAGAAGGTTATATATAGACTCAATAGGTATAGTAGAGATAAATGTCGCTAGCGTTTCTTTCCTTTTGTAAAATGTTCTCCTTATGCTTAGCCTAGGCATTAATCTCTTATCTAGTTGCAAGATCTATATAGAATTGAATTATATAAGAGTTTTCAATAATCAATTTATATAGTTTATAAATAATAACTATAAAGTGATCTTTAAGGCTAAAATCAAAGATAGACTTTATATTATCTTAAAGGTAATATTATAGAAATTGACTCTTAGGCTAGACCTATAAGTGGGTTCCTTTAAAGAAAGTGCACTCTCTGCCTTAATACAATTAAGCGAGGATAGGGAGAATGGATGGACTCTTAAGCTAGGATCATAAGTAAAATTCGCGAAAATGACTCCTAAGCTAAGACTATAAGTAGATTGCAAGGTGTCTTTAAAGATGACTCTTAAGCTAGGATCATAAGTGAATTTGGTAGAAATGATTCCTAGGCTAAGACTACGAGTAGATTCTGCAAATTCTAGGAAATCGACTCCTAAGCTAAGACTGCAAGTAGATCTTGCGGTTTTACTAAAAACGACTCCTAAGCCGGGCTCTCAACTAGAAAATGGCAAAACCTCGAACTGCTATCACTAGTCCTTTCTAGCTGCTAACGACGAAGTATCGACTGACAATAGGCTACTAAAGCTATTAGAAGCTAAAAGCCTATTAAGGTATCAGCTAATATATAGAAGATTCGCGTATTTAGGACTAGAGAAATTAAAGGGCCTATATAAGGTCTTAACCCTAAAACGGAAGATCTAAGTACCGAAAGATCGCCTAGTATGCCGAATTTGCAAGCTAATAAAACTTCGAAATCGGACGCAAACTAAGCTTAGTCTATAGAAAGATTCGATACTAACGCTAATATCCATCAATACTGCTAAACCATTTATAACCTTAATTAGAGGAAATAATTGATTTTCTTAAATAGTAGATAACTCTACTTAGTAGATATGGACCATTTGCGCTAGGACCAAATCTAAGCTTATAGAAAAGCTGGAAACTTGGAAAGTGATAGAGGAACGCTAGACCTAGTTAAAGCTAATAACTATTAGGTCTGATAATGTATTAAAGATTAGGGTAAAGCTTAACAAATAGGCAAAATAAGGAGTTTATTACAAACTAACTATAATATATAAAGGTTCCTACTAGAATGGCATCGCTAAGTGAAGCATCTAGCAAATAGAGACTAATTATTGCGCTCTACTATAAGATGCTAACTTACTATTAGAATTCTAGGACCTTGCAGTTAAGGCAGACGCATACTTGCGAAATAGAATAAGTAGTAGGCCAATAGTCAATAGCACTTAAATATTACTATATAAGGCATATTTCGGATAGAAACCAAGCCTAGACTATATCTGCGTCTTTAAAAGCGTCTGCTACTCCTATATTAGCCCGAAGTCCTGGCCCGCGGGTATAAAAAGCAAGAAGCTAATAGATTAAGGTAAAGAGTATATATTTGTTAAGTATATTAAATAGATAATAAAGCAATAGATAGTATATATACTAGACTTAGGGCAAGTAATCATATCCTCGATAGTTGAGTTTAATAAATCTCGAAATAGGAGGGAGCTATCCTTAAAGCTCTATATACCTAGAGATTCGTAAGGTATACTACTTAATAGTAATACTATCAAGCCGAACTAATAACCCCTCTCTTTAAGCTCGGGTATATTAAGCGCACCCGCTGATCAACGACCTACTAGTCGCCCAAAGGCCGAATAGACTATTCCTATTGTTTGCAAACTGCCTAAAGTATAAAACAACTTTAATATCGTTATCCCTTTAATTAAAGCACCTATAGTAAAGGATATTCCTAAAATAGGTATAAGTAACGATAAGCCTCTACCACTAGAAAGCGGTTCCCTAAATGATAAGCCTATAGAACCTACAGCCGAACTTACGTCCTTAAAGAGGAATAGAAACCTAGAACTAGAAGATACCTTAGACGAACGCGAGTCTAAGCGTATTTAGGCTATAATAGCGTATAAGATCTACGAGCTCAAACTTCAATAGAGCTTCGACGAAGATAATGCATTCCTAGCTGCTAAAGGGATAATGAAAATCTCTCTTCTAAAGACGTACGATAAAGCTATTAACGATTTGAAAAATAGAGCAGTATAGAGTAAGGCAATTTAAGAGGAGATAAGCTCTCTTATTGCAAATGGCATATAGATAGAGGAACCGATGCTAAAGGACGTGAACCTAGTATTAATAAAGTGGGTCTTTATAATTAAGATATATGTAGATAGAACCCTAAAGCGTTATAAAGCAAGGCTTATAGCTAAGGGCTTCTCCTAATAGTATGGAGAAGACTACTTTAATACGTTCGCGCTAATAGTTCGCATAGATACCCTTTGCATATTCATAGTAATAGTAGCCGCTAAGGACCTTAAATGCAGATAGTATGATATTAAAAATGCATTCACTAAAGCGACTATAAAGGAACGGATTTTTCTCTCCTAACCTAATGGTATTCCTATACGCGCTAGCTACTCTTTTTATATACTCCGTAGTATCTACGGGCTTAAATAATCAGCCTATGATTAGAACCTCTTATATAGCTCTGCTTTAGTAGAAATGGGATTCGTTTAAAGCCTAGCTAACCCTTGTCTATTTACCTATACTAAGCGTAGAATCAAGTTGCTACTATATATTAATAATATTACTATAGCTGCGAAAACAACTACTTAATTGGATTGGTTCTTTATAACAATTTGGAAACGTTTTAATACTAAGGATCTAGGGGGAATTTATAAGATCCTCAGCATCCGCGTCATAAGGAACCGCTCCACTCGAGAACTCTGGTTAGATTAAGAGCAATATATTAAGAAGATCCTAGACCGAATAGGACTCTCTACTTATACTCCTAACTTTAAGCTAAAGCGTACTCCAATCGAAGGAAAGTATAATAAGTTGGAGCCTACTAATGAAAATAAGCAAAGAGAAGATCTAAAGAAGTACTAATAGGATATTAGAGCGATTATATATACTATAGTATATATAAGACCAGATATCGCCTTTGTTACTAAGCAACTTAGTCAAAACCTAAAGGATCTAACGATTCGATACAAGAATGCAGTTAAGCGACTTAAAAGATACCTTCAATCGATAATCATATAAAAGGTAAGATACAGACTAATAAAATATATAAGCGCAAAGCTTAAGGTATATACCGATTCCGACTAGGCAAATATAAAAGGTCGGAAAAGTATATCTGGAAGCGTAGCAGTACTATATAGCAGACTTATGTTATAGGGAAGTAGGAAGCAGAAATCAATAGCTACTGCAAGTACTAAGGCCGAATATATATCAATATCGTCAAATTGCAAGTAAGGATTATAGATCGCTTAAGTTCTAAAAGATATAGGTTTCGCTAAGTATATTAAATAAGATAGGAACTATATTAATCTTTAAGTAGATAATATAAGGGCGATTGCACTTATAAAGAATCCACACTTGCATAAGCGATCGAAATATATCAATATTGCTTACCACTTTATCTGCGACCTTATTATAAAGAATAAGTTATCAATCACCTATATCCTAACCGATCGAATAGTAGCAGATGGATTTACAAAGCCACTAGAGACGGTTGCAAAGTTCGAAGCATTTAAAGATATACTAAGGTTGCAGAAGATAGTAGGGGCTTAGCAGGCTCAAGGACGACTCCTAGGCCTGCCCCGCGAGTTAGGTCACGTAGTCTTATAAAGGAACATCTTTTAGGAAATTTAACTCCCAGTCCTACCCCGCAAGTAGGATTGGTGATTTCAATAGAGGTTACTATTAATTAATTATTTTTAATTTAAAGAGATACCTAAGAGTTAGATTAGCGCAAAAGGATAGTTGTTATTTTCCCAACTGCAGGTCAATCAGAGTAAGGTCTAAATAGAGGTATTAAGATAGGTGATATAGCTATCACTCCAATGTATTATCATATAACCCTACTGCTTAGTCAGTAGGATATTAATACGTATATAGCTATAAGAAAGAAAGGGGTAACCTTCCTTCCCTAACTCTTACTAATATATCGACTATCGACCTCTAGAAGTTTCCATTACCTACTGCGCCGACTCACTTAAGCTCAATATATTACTATATTAACTCCGCTAGAGAAATGTCTAGTAGGAGGAGACTTTAACGTACAGTATAATACCTTTAAGCTAAGGATAGCCCCCTTCTCAAGGGGAGCGGAGCTAGCAGAGTGGTTTAGATGCAGTTGGATGGACTTTATTAAAGAACCTAGCGTAGCAACCTAAGACTACAAATACGTACTAGATTTGACTTTCTTAAACATTCCTAGGGCAAGTACAACCGTTGTACTAGAACTCTCCTATAGCTTTGACTATAGAATGCAAGTCTCGATCATCCTTAGCCAGGGCAACGTACCTTTAAAGCAATTCAAGTACTAGGTCCCTAAGGTATAGCTCCTACGATTCTCAAGCCTAATAGAAGCTGGAATATAGCAACTACCGGACCCTTAGAGTATTACCTCAATCGTATAAATAGATATTCTAGTAGAAGCTCTTAGCTTAGTCTTTCATACTGCTATCGAGATAGTAGGCAAGCCTAACTAGGATATAGCTAAGTCAGCTCTATAGTAGATAGAGGAAGTGTAGAATACTAGGCGGGAACACCTGCTCTTACTTGTACGATTAGAGAGCTTCGGCACTAGCAGAGGAGCTATAGATAAGACTAGGCACTTCTATAAGGAGGTGCGGAAAGCCAAGGCCGAGTACTAGAAGTCGGTTTTAAATAACATTTATAATAATATAGCTCTATATAAGGTCGTCGCTTGGTATAAGATAGTCCTAAATATCAAGGCCCTACCTTTAAATATTAGGGGATAAATGGTAGAGGACACATTAGAAAAGGCTAAGGCTTTGCATACTAAGGTATTAGACAGATTCAGCTCGAAGGATAACTTGCCAGAAGATCCACTTATACAATGGATAAGCACTGCTAGCTTGCCCTAGGATAATACTATATCGATTAAGGAGGTTAAGAGGCATATAATAGGGGTCTCTAGTACCTCCTTAAGCATAGATAAGGTTATAGTACAGCTGCTTAAGGCCTGCTAGAGTTATATCTAAGGCCCTATATATGCTCTCTTTAGCGCTTATATAGCTTTTAGTTACTTCCCTAGCTCCTAGAAGTATGCTAAGGTCGCTATGCTATCAAAGGTTAATAAGAAGGATAAAGAATCGCCCCGATTATAAAGGCCGATCGCCTTGCTCTCTTGCGTCTCTAAGGGACTCGAAAGGGTCATTGCTAGCCGGATATCATAGACGGCTCTTACCTACGAGACTCTAAGCCCTTAATATAGAGGCGCCCTTCCTAAGCGGTTAGCAATAGACCTAATAGCCTGCTTTACTTATAATACGGAATACTACCTAGCAAAAGGGTAAGAGGTCACTTTAATCACTATAGACGTCTAAGGGGCCTTTAATGCCCTCCTTAAACGGCGCCTGCTAAAGAGGATAATAGAATAGGGCTAGCCACTCAACCTCATCTAGCTAGTATAAAGCTTCCTTATAGATCGGAAAGTATAAGTCAGGCTCGAATCCGAGACTACGGACTACTATACTATCAACTGCGGCATACCCTAAGGATCCCCTCTCTCCCTAGTGCTCTATATGCTATACTTGGCGGAGCTCCTTCTAATAGACCCCTTACTTACGTTCGATTACGCCAACGATATCGCCCTATACCGCGCCTCCCTATTAGTAATACAAAACGTACAACTGCTTGCGAAAGACGTTAGGACGATTCTACAATAGGGTAATAATAATAAAGTCTTCTTCGCACTAGAGAAACTCGAGATAATACATCTATTTAATAAACAGGGCATGCTATAACCTGTATGTAAAGTCAACCCTAACCTAACAATCAACCTAATTATAATATTAGAAAAGGAAAGGGAAGTTCCTACCTTCTATTAGCTTAGAGTCTAGTTTAATAGAAAGCTTAAGTTCAAGCGATACGTAAACAAGCAGGCGGCAAAAGCAAGATAGGTCGCATATTACCTACGCAACCTCGCTAATATAAAACACAGTCCCTCGGCCTTAGCTCTCTATAAGGCCGTTATAACCTATATCCTCCCCTTATTACTATATAGTACCGAAGCTTAGTATAGTAAGAGGAAAAAGCTATTAGCAGAGAATAGAGCGGATTAGGATAGGCTAGTTAGCACTAAGGTCGGCGAATATATTAAGACAGTCGAGAAGGCGCTTACAATTGCGCTAAGAGGAGTCTTACCTACTTAAAGGACTATACCGAATGTCACTCTCTTTAAGGACGCAGCAGTCCTATCAGCAGAAGCTGCTTTAAAAGAAGCCAAGCTCCGCCTTGCAATGCGGCTCCAAACAGTCGACGAACGACACCCCTTAGTACAGAGGATTCAACTACCTACAATCGCTAAGGGCAAGCACGCTAGGAGACCGCAAGTGCTTCAGACTAAGGTATAACGTTTAGGGCAAATCATTCCAGCGGCTTTAAGATAGAAGCTCTGCATACTATACTTCTCGCTAGGGTGTCGAATAGATCTTATAAAGGGATTAGATAAAGAAAGAGCTGCTATAGCATTCAAAAGGTAATAGGCTAAACTTCTACTAGATATCGTTATAGTATTCTCAAACGGCTCTAAAAGATATAACTATAGGGCCAAGTTTGTTAGCTATAGCTATATAGTATACTTCGCTAGAAAGCAGGTATACTCTAGCTTAGGAGCTATCAATACTACATTATACATCTTTAATGCAAAAGCAATTGGCGCTTGGAAAGGATTATAGAGAGTCTTATAAGACCTAGCTCTATACTATAAAAAGATCTGGCAATATATTAATAGTACTTTAGTAATCTAATGCCTATATAGTAACGCTTTAACCTTATTATAATAGGCTTTCTATACGTATTAGGACGCTATAGAAGTCTATAATATATCTATCCATTGGTCTTTAGGCTATATAGGCATCGAAGGAAACAAGGCCGCGGATCTTCTAGCAGACTTTAGCTCTTATAAGCCATAGGACTCTAGCCAGGCATCCCAGCCTATAGTAAGTGGCATTAGGTCTACCTATCGAGAACTCTAAGAGGAGGCTTTCGATAGCTAATAGACAGTTTAGGAAAAGACCCTTTTACCCTACTATAGACGCTAAGGACTCTTATATAACATCAGACCGTAAGAGACTCTTAATCTCCCTCGATCGATACTATAGCAGATCCTTGCGATAAGGACCTCTTATAGGGACTTTACGTAGTACTACCTGAAGTTCAAACACGCGGATGCCAACTTAAGGTGCTCCTACTATATAAATAAATCATTAAAACACCTAGTAATATGCGAGAAGGCCTAGAGGCTTTATAAACACTAGCCTATAAAGCTACTAGTACCGATCGGCTATAATAAAAAGGATACGAGGGAGTACTTAAGGATTCTACTTAGAAACCCGAAGTACTTTGTCCAGTACCTAGACCTTATAGAGTTCTACTCTAAAATCTGCCTAAGAGGGTAACAATCCCCCTTAAGGTTTTTAAACCTTCTTTAAGATAGCGTAGTACCGTCCTAGGGGAACTTTTTCTTATATTACTTTATAGCGTTCAAGGGCTTTCTCACTTTGTATAATTGCATAGATATAATAATAATAATAATACTAAAAACATTCTCTTCCTTTTCCTCTATTACCGCCACTAGGCTAGAACATCTCTTTACTATCACGCAATATAGAATATAGCTTCGGCTTATATTTGTACAATTCTATACTATAAATATATACTAGTAAAACCTACCTATCTTGAAATACACTAGCGCACTATCCTATATATAAGGGATCGGCGAAGAAGAACAGCTAAGGCCATAGCGCTTATTAGAGCTGGAAATTGTCTACTAAAGGCACTATATATATAGATAAGACCCTAGCTAGATACGTCCTTATACCCTTTAGGAGGCTCAGGTGATAGGCTTCCAGCCTACTACTGTTGGACGAAAATGACTATCATCATCATTATCGAGCACAGTAGATCGCCTTCAAGGCGGAAAATCTCTCAAAATTCGCGAGTCCGACTGTTCGAGAAAGCAAGCCGGGCAAGCCGGGCAAGCCGAACACTTTGAACCTTACGAACTGACATATTAGGCCATCTTATATTGCGTTCTCTCCGCGGTCAATAAACTACTGTGGTACGTGCTGGATAGCCCTTTTCGGCTTCAAGCATTCATAGTGTAAAATGCTACCAGGGTACTCCCTTTGCTCAGCAGGCTGCCGTCATAGAACCTTGGTTCCTAGGGTAGGTGAGTTTTTAGTTAGCCAAAATGTACGTAATGCCCACATTCGCTACCTACTACGAAGGGTGAGAATGTTCTTTTCTCCCTAGCATTAGAGTAGCAATCTACTTTATTCCAATCAATCCAGTATTTACGGGGTGACCAAAAGAAGAGAAATAATACCATCTCCATCCTTAGCCACCTACTCAATGCCAAAAGTAGCTTCTCTAACCACCAACCTCCCCTAATAACCAAGAAAGAGGTTATTACGCGTCGCCTCATTGAGGGGCTACTTCTAGGAACTCTTCTGCCTCCAGGGACGCAGCCTTACCCCATGATTTACACCCAGCCGAAGAAAGGTAGCTGATGCTCACTTCCTACCTCGGTCAGTATTGGTGGTCATGTGCGGGTTGGTATAGAGTTCACGCTGCCAAAAATTCTTATAATTTCGCGGACACTCAAGGCCCAAACCCACTGTTTAGCACCTTTGCTGGCATAAGGTGGGGGAGTCTCAGCCATTCCAATAAAAAGAGCGGGAACAAGCCGAGTCTTGGAACCTTAACATTACTAAAATGTTTGTTTTGAGTTTTGCTGGTTACTTTAGACTTCTACTTGGTACATGCCCGAAATAATATACAAGTGCTATCTTAGCGTAATTCTACCGGTTTCCATTAACAGGGCTTATATATAGGAGGTATAGCCAATGATTTATCTATAACGATTCGCCGCTTTTTATACTGAAAATCAACGCTTTTAATATGGATTCTTCATTTAGTATACCGACTCTAAAGACGCTTATAAAATAGACCTCTTATAACAAATGAGTACGCTATTAGACTCTTTATTTTAATACCAGTTGGACTTAAGATCAGATCGCCCTTTAATTGAACCTTACTTAATATTAAGTTCAATATGCTCTATAGACTTAATTAACTCCTTAATATCATCTTCGAGGCTATAAAGCTCACTTAAATACTCTATAACGAAAATACCTTATTTAATAAGTTATAGCCTTAAGATTAAATCGACGTACTCCTTAAGCTGATATTCCTTCGATTCTTTATTAAAACGTCGGCTTCTACGCTATTTGTATAGCTTTTAAGAAGGAAGGCTTCGTTTAACAAATTGCTTATCGAAAACTAGTCCTTATATATACGAATCAGATCTCTCGACTTTAATAGGCTCTTAAGCATAAGGATTGGATTAAAGAGCAATAGTTTTCAATCTTATAAAGTGACGAAACGTAGGTTAATCCTAGGAAATATATAAAGGAATAGATCATATAAGAAATCGGGTTTTAAGAAGAATATCACCTTAATTATATTAAGAATCGATATTAAAGGAAGATCGGATAGATATTTTAAAGAATAATATTAAGGAAATACAGTCGGCATTAAGGGTTATTTTAAGAAAAGGATTAGGAAATAATAAATAAAGGTTCGTACTCTAGAATTATTATCTTAAAGGTTTAAGAGATTCTATAGTAATATCCTAAGCTTAAATTCCAATAGGATAATGCAAAAGGGCACGCTTTTAAATATACTCAATCGGTATTTAAAGCAATTAGGATTACCCCTATCTTTTAGCTTACGAATTCTCTTAATTTAAACCTAATTAAGATAGTATAGGATAAAATGAAAGATTATATTAAAGGTAAATATCTAAAGGTTTATCGATCCTATAAGAGACTATATAAAGCTATAAAAGAAGCGTAAGAATCAATAATAATTAAAAGGATTAGAGAATTAATTAGGAAAATGCTAAAAAGATATAAAGCTATAATCGCAGCAGGAAGAGGCTATATAAAATATTAAGGAAATTGTAAAAGCAGCATTGCCAAGTATCTAGTATGCACGGCCTAGAATTGTACATTATTTACCCATAGTACGAAGTATTTCTTGCATTGCGCAAACAACTTGGCAAGATTGTTTTGACAAGGCTAAGTTTCTAGCTAATCGGCTCTTAAGAAATGAAGTTCAAAAAATATCTTGAAAGTCACCTAGTTACTTTTGTGCATCCCTCTACTCCAAGTGGCTATTTAACTGAGTGCTTGATTGCTTATCAGTAGGCCTTTGTCAATCTCGTCTACAAACAAGAGAAACTCATACGTCTCCATAGTGCTTATTCGGATTACCTATTTCAAATTGCGCATAGCTCAGTCCAGTCCACGTAACTTGGCAAGCTCTGGCATTCGGGGACGCAGTAACATGCCGACGGCGCGCTCGCTGTGGTACAGCGGGGAAGTATTGAAGCTGTCAATAGCAGAGATGGTAGAAGTTCGGGGGTGGCGGGGGAATCAAAAACATGCGCCTGACGCCCGTTTGCACTAGATTCTGTATGCATGTGGTAGAACCGAAGATCAATTATATTCAGTCTGGTAGATTTTCTTTCTTATGATGGTTCAGGGGAAGGGGCTTTTCTCCAATTGTCAAGAAGCTTAAGCAATATAATTGCCTTCTTAAAGGCAAAATTACTTTGCTGCAGGCCAAATACAAGTAAACACCAAATCAGCGTGGGATGCAAGAGTTCTCGGTGGGTTTGCAAGGTCTAATATACTTTCATACGGTATTTTTATGCCATGCGACAAAGTAAGTACCAAGTTATAAGGGAATCACAGTGTTAAAGGCGTTTCCGGTATCGCTGGATCAGTCCCGCCTCCTACATCCCCTTTGCGAGTGATGGATTACAATACCTCACCGCTGTGCCACAGTACTGAAACGCTGATCTTACTTCGTAAGTGGTGATCAGCGAGTGCTGCATCCACAAGTACCGATTAGTCGGTCAAATCGCATGCTATGGATTAAACTACGCCCTAAAGAAGCTGGTTTCAATAAGCTGACAAAAGTGAGGTGTAAGGATGCCGATCACAAAGCCTTGGACCAACTGCTCCCGGTTATTTATTTTCGGAGGACAGTGGACCCAAACACCGATAACTCGCATCCCAAGTTGGATATACTTACAGGAAAACGATTGGACGTACATACAGATGCTACTTGGTAAAAGCAGAGTGGCTAGAATACTATCTGATGCGTGGTCCAATGTTCCCGAGATAAACAAAGACAAGTGGTCCAATGCTCCCGAGATAAACAAAGACAAGATAAAATTCTCTATCTTAGAGTTTAAAGCATTCTATTTGAGTTTGAAAAGCCTGTGTTTGCTTTGCTTGCTATTACTTCGTCATAGGCCAAGCAAACACCGCGTTGGCGTACTACCAGAGGTGGATTCAAGTGCGTAGGCAGGGTTCAATATACTTTCATATGGTGTTTGTTTGGGCTAGCACAAAGTAACTAGTGCGAATTCGTACTTTTAAGCGGACCTCTGCGCCCTGGTTTAGCTCCTCTATACATGGGGAAAATAGACAAGCAAACAAATGAATAAAATAAAAAGCATGGGTACTTGGTACAAAGGCACAACGACTTAGTTATACTACACTTAGAGGATGCTTCAAAACTGAGATTCTCTTATGATCTATACTTAATTCTATTCTCGAAATGTTGAACACATATCATCTAAGATATCCTATCTAAATGCAGCAACACTCTTCCCTCTTCCTGCTGTATTTCCCGGAGAGTCTGATAAATCTTAAGCATAATTAATATAAAGTTTGGTACAGATGTTATTGCCAACAGGTATTGACCGCACTACTAACTACCCGCTTCAGTTAGATGCCCCCACCCCTTCCTCCAGCAACTGACAGGTGATAGTAATTAAGCTCAAAAGAAACTTGCCTGCTCCAGGAATCCAAGGTCCACATATGTATCGCAGTCTATTGGGGAGAAAAAGGACTATATATAAATACTTGAACCCAGCGCCGTGAACCTGGTGATTCTGCTGCCATAATTGCCTCCGTCTAGCCATCTTGCTGTTATATACAGAGGTACAATCCTAATGCATTCTGTGCGAGGACTTTTGAAGCGCAAGAAGATAACCGAGCAAATGAACCAACAGCAGACGTCAGGCTCAAGATCCAGCCCATCTATAGCCCCCCAAAATGCTCATGACGAGCGGGTCTTCCCTATTCGCAACCTTCAGAGCCGTACAGAATTATACCATCAAACGTTGAATACACAGAGTGGACAGAGTGGACAGAATGGACAGAATGGACAGAGTAGAAGCTTGGTAGGCTTTCAGTGCATTTCAGACCGACGACATGTGCTGACGCTTGGTTAGCAAACACAGCAGGAAGGCTTGGTTTCTGCATACAACGGGGACGACGCACACAGTTATACGCCCTCCACCCGTACCAATGCGACCAGAACTGCTCGAGCACCAAGTAGCGTGCACTCAAAGAGTAGCAATACCAGCCGTGCACAACCCAAGGTTTCGGCAAGGTCACAGTTTGTCTCTTTGGGGTCGGGTCCTCCGGGTATTGTTCAGGGATTGGATCCAGACGCCAGCTACCAAAGATGTGAAGACGAGGTATGTGGTGCTCGCTGGAGATTGGGGCATGTATCGATAGAGTCTCCTGGTACTGGGCTTCGGACACTCAAGATCATCTGGCTAACTTCAGCTGTCTGTTCCTAGCCTATCCGCACCCCCGGTGCAATTCAGAGCTTGGGCGCCTTGATTGGCCTGCAGTACAATGACATTGGGGATCTCGAAGTTCAGATCGCAAGCGAAAACACTCGAAAGATTGTGGGTTATGGGCCCGAGCAGCTCTTTGCACTCACCTCCTTCCTCGATGTGCTCCAAGACGACGTCCGCGACGAGATGGTCGCGCGTGTCAACCACACCCTCCATGACTCCACCGCAACAGACCAAGAGACCCGCTTAGACATCTTCAAGGTCATCCTTAAATTCCCCTTCGAACCCGATATCCGCCTTTGGTGCGCGATGCACCTTGCGTCAGAGCCCGAGGGTCTGGTGATTTGCGAGTTTGAGGAGTATCTTGATGCATTTATGCTAAGGGATATCAGGGCCGCCGTCTCCCTTCCGGAGACACCTATGAGCACTATGGAAGTCACTCCTGAGGAGCTGGCGAGAAGTACGACGAGTAAGAGCAGACCGCTTCCGGTCATCAACGTAGCGCGGCAGAGGAAGCACAAGGAATTTTCGTCCGTGGATCTCTTCAATGCGCTCTCCCAGGCTCAGAGACAGATCTCTTGGTGTACTTCGGTTCAAAACGTGCTCGACGTAGTGGTGGGCATCGTTGCCGAGTTGACTGGTTTCCATCGAGTAATGGTCTATCGCTTCGACTCCCACAAGAATGGTTGCGTGGAAGCAGAACTTGTGAACCCGCAAGCCAGTACTGATGTCTGGCTGGGTGAGTAACTCGAAGGTGGGCGAACTTTGCAAGGACTAACCAAGGCAAAAGGGCTGAACTATCCTTCGTCGGATATCCCAAAGCAGGCCAGAGAGCTGTATATCATCAATCGCGTACGCGTTTTACATGATCGTGAGGCGGAGACATCAAGACTGGTACGTCTTCCTCACCTTCCTCTGAGCTCAGCTGGACCCGCGGCTTTGCATTTGTTGATGCCAGTACAGGTATGCCGGGACGAAAGGGACTTCGAGAAGCCCCTGGACCTCACTCATGCGTACTTGCGAGCCATGTCCCCGATTCACAGCAAGTATCTCGCAAACATGGGGGTCCGCTCGACAATGTCAATATCAATCGTTATCGACGGCGACTTATGGGGTCTTGTGGCCTGCCATGGGTACGGCGACGTTGGCATCAAGGTATCTTTGCCAATTCGAGAGCTCTGTCGGAATATCGTAAGTTGATCGCAAATAGTCCTCACCTTGGATAGGTATCTTCCAAGTCGTGAGACACACTGACCAGAATCAAACTACAGGGAGAATTCGCGGCCTCCAAGATCCAACAACTGCAGATGCAGAAACGAATCGACGCCCGCCGAGCACCCACGGCAACCCCGTCTCACAACAACGCGGGCTTTATCGCGGCTTCTTCCAGTGATCTGTTGAACCTCGTCGATGCGGAGTTTGCCATACTCAGCGTAGACGACGACGCCCGCGCGATCGGTAGGTTGGATCCTTACCAGGAGGCTATCGCGATCACCTCGTACCTGCAGACCTGCAAATTCACCAGTATCTGTGCATCCGACAATATCTTGGCCGACTTCCCTGCCATTGCATCAATTCGTGAGATCAAAACAATTGCTGGGTTTCTGCTGGTACCATTGAACTTTGGCGGAGGGAATGATTGCATTGTGTTTTTCAGGAAGGGCCAGACGAAGCAGGTAAAATGGGCTGGGTACGTTTTCTCGCTTAATTTTACCCCTATTCCAAAATTTGTCGGTCGCTTAGGGACGCCAATGCTCACCCGAGATCGAGCAACACCTGAAGGGCTCGGGGAAAATGTGCTCATTAGGATGTCGGTAGTAATCCCCACGAGAAGAAATTTCGGAGTCTGGAAGGAGAATATTTAGAACCTCGAGCCAGTTTCCAGCGCTGGGTTGAAACGGTCACTGGAACCAGTAGGGAGTGGACCGAAGAACAACGCAAGTCTCTCTCATGCGAAAACCCAAATATCGCGTGGATGATAGGCTGACGAACCTTCAGTCGACACTGCATCGGTGCTGGGATTGCTCTACGGTAGATTCATTGAAGTGTGGCGACAGAAAGGGTCCGCTAAGCAAAGCAACCAAATATCGCAGATTCGGGCATCTTCCCGTGAATGTGAGTCGCCTTCTCTTGAACTCAATCCCTGCATCTAAGACTGACCTAACAACAGTGCGGACCCCCCTCAATGCAATCGTGAATTACCTGGAGATGGCACTGGAGAACAGAATCGATGACAAGACGCGGCATATCCTCGACAGGGCACAGGAGGCTTCAACATCCCTAGGGTATGTGATGGAAGACCTCTTGAAACTCACGAAACCCGACGATAGCTCGTTTCATGACTCGGACGAGCCTTTCAATCTCAGTTTGACCGGTGAGTTGCGTGCGGTCATCGTCAGCTCGAGCTAAACATTGCTAGTTTCTCGAGCAATGAGGGGACTGCAGAAGGATGCCGCGCGCAAGAACCTCGAGATGACGGTGTCATTCAACCAACAGCTGCCCCGGATGGTCAAGGGTGATCTGAACCGCTTCAAAGAGGTCCTGCAACACTTTACGAGCTACGCCTACCGGCAGTCGCGGAGAATCAACGTTGATGTTGATCTTCTTCACACCAAGAGGGACACCTCCACGATCGGCTTCACGATCCAAGATAATGGACCTGGAATGTCCGAGTCGGAACTCGACGTGAGTCTCTCCAAAGCCTATCTGCCACTCCCGCTGACGACGCCTCAGGACACATTCCAGGAGTTCGAGCAGGCTCACGACGACGAGGACTGGCTCTTTGCCACCAACGAGTTGGGGCCGGCCGCCGCCTCCCAAGGCCCGCGGGCTGACATCGCCGTCGTCGCCCGCTACATCCGCGACGTGAACGGGCAGATCAGACTCTCGAGCGAGCCCGGCAGAGGCACCATCTTCCGGATCGAGATCCCCTTCACGCATGTCCCGTCGGAAAGCTCGCGCTCTCGCAAGCTCAAGAATCTCTTCTCGCCCTCGCTGGCCTCGCACCGTGGCTTCTCCCCTCCCAGCCCTCCACCCCAGAGCGGGACTCCGAAGCTCGACTTTCCACCCACGCCGAGAACTGAGGCGAGGCCTTCGAGTCAGAACCAAGCGGATCGTGCATTTGGGCCGGGTCAGAGCCAAGCGGATCGTACATCTGAGTCCCGTGCTGGTAGACCTTCGAGCCAGAATCAAGCCGATCGTGTCTTTGCGCCGGGTCAGAACCAGGCGGATCGCACATCTGGACCGCATTCCGGAGTGCCTTTAAGCCAGAGTCAATCCGATCGTGCATTTGGGACCCATCCTGGCAGTCCACGGCACGCACCGGGCATGGAATTGAACGGCCGCCCGGAGTCCAGTGGGCGCGGGTTGATCAACAGCAGGAGTTCCCACAGCGACAGCAACTCGAGCCCGATCACCGAGACTGACAGCTCGGACCCGATATCTACGGGGCCAAAGCTGACAATTCTGATCGCCGAGGACAACATCGTGAGCCAGAAGCTGTTGGGGAAGAAGATCGCGACGAGAGGACATGATGTCCTGGTGGCTAATGACGGGCAGGAGGCCCATGACCGGTTCGCGGCAAGTGGCGGCAAGGTAGATATCATCTTGATGGACCTGAAGGTAAGCTGGCTTTTGCTCCATACATTTCATACATTTCATACATTTCATACATCCCATGCCCTTCTCCCATACCCTTCATCCCATACCCTTCATACTAACCGAACCAGATGCCCTCCGTGGATGGAGCTCTCGCAGCTCGAATGATCCGCTTCTACGAAAAAGAGTCGAGTTTTCGCGCGCAGCAAGCCAACGGTCGCGACATGCCGCCGCCCAAGCAGCGGGTCCCCATCCTCGCCATGTCAACCCAACTGGACGAGGAGAACCGGTTCGAGTACATTCAGAACGGGTGAGAAAGTCCTATGGATCTCCCCAAGAGGCAAACAGCCACTAACAAGCTTCCAGCTTCGATGGCTGGATCGTGAAGCCGCTCGACTTCCAGCGCCTGGATCTCATTCTCCAGGGCGTCAAGAGTGCCGCGGCGAAGCGGGAATCGCTGTATACACCCGGCCAGTGGGAGAAGGGCGGCTGGTTCTTCCCTTGACGAGTCTCTTTGGGTTTCCGTCGCGATGAGCATGATTTGAGATACACTCCTTCGAGAGGCTTATGTAATTGTAATGAAGGTATGCGTAAGGGGACATCTCGGGTTCGAGTTCGTGATCTCCCATACCCGGGGATGTTATCAGGTATGATTATCATACTGCTGGCCGAGTACCAAGATTGCTGCCACGGGAAGGGAGCGGGGCTATGCGACGATGACATTATTTGGGAGTTGCGTGTCCGGTTGAACTGTTTCCTTGGACAGTAGGAATTATAAGATCTTGACCGAGCTAATAATAAAGATATGTATCTACATATACACCCTACGCATCACATGTCCATCATATTCTTGCTATTTACCCGATCATTTCGTTTGCCTCATCTCGAAGTATTTTCTTCTTCTTTTCTCCAAAAAAACTAGATAACGATCCACGTAATTGGCTCACATTCATATTTCAAGGCCCATTACCTGGGCATGAATCGTCTAAGCCTCTAGCAAAGTTCAGAAATAGCCTCCCAAATTTGACAAGCGGCAAGCAGAGTTGAACTTGCTGCTTGTAATACAAAAACTCAAGAGATTCAACGCAGAAGTTACATCATGCCTGCAATTTTTCGAGAACTAGGCGACTGGCACTTACGGCTATTTCTAGTACCCTTGAGTAAGACGGTTTAAAATCATAAACATAGTCATTTTTCCACGATAGTTCTTTCAAACTTAAATGAACAGATGAGTTTCTAACCGGACTTGTTGAGAAAAGAAGTAGATAATCGATAACAACTATATATATGAGAAGGAATCTCCCTTAAAGAATTCTATTTACCTTTTTTTCTTTTCAGTACTATGGAATATGTCAAGATATATAGCTTAAGCAGAAAACGCTGTAGTCGCATTAGGTAAGAGGAGAAACTAGTTTAATAACTCCTTAAATTTAGTATTTAGTCCTCAATACCCGCAGGCTCTAATGAGATAAGAATATAATTTCTTTTTCCCCTTTAATATACAATGTTAGTTTTACAATATATAGTAAAAGTGGGAAACGCTATAGCTATATCTCTACATATATCAGTATAAAACTAGCTTAAGAAACTCCGCAATTTACTATTTAGTACTTGGTCCTACACAATTCCTTGAATAAGAGTCTCTTTCTATACCTTATTCGAAATAAGGCTCTTTAGGTCTTCAACTTGAACCAGATCTTAAGGGAGAGCTTCAAAAAGATATTAGAGTTAAGGAATTGCTTTAAGTCTAACTTGACTGTTTTACCCAAGGCTGCGAGCGCCTCCTTGAATAATTGCCACTATATACTTGATTTCTTATCCAGCGTCGTGCTTATCGCCGGTACCTAAACTTAACTCTTTACTAGCTTATACTAACTTTGCAATATACCCTTTTCTTTTACTCTTTCTTTAGATTTTATCCTTTGTCTTATGTCTTTTTTTACTATCGAACTATTTGTTTTATTGTAAGTATATATCATAAATAATCTTTGAAAACGCAGGTAATGGTCGAAATTAGAGGGTATTTATGAAAGGGTGAGGAGTTTTGATATGTTGTTAAAAGTGCTTATATATACTTCGAAACGCCTAAGAATCTGCTTCCGATATCGAAGGGACTTTATCTTAGCTTTGCCGACTCTTCAAAGAGATAGAGGTTTTTAAGAGATACCGCATATAGGTATCGAGTCGTCTTCTCCTGAGGATCTAACTTGAACCTTAGTGAATTATTATTCTCTCTAGGCCTTAGGCAAGTATATTCCTAGAGGTACTAGGAAAATATTGTCGCCTTAGGCTCCCTATCCAAGGATAAGCCCTCCTTGCGAATGCAATTATTTATTTAATCATACTACCCGTTTCACCAGTTGGCGGCGATAATCAATTACAACCCTTCTTCTTAACTTTAAATTTTGAAGAAATATTCGAAGCTATAAAGCTTTGAAGTGTGTCCTTTCCTCTCTTCCTTTTCCTTATGTACTTTAATCCACCTTATCCCTCTCTATATCTATAATCAAGCCCTTATTCTAATCACAAGTAATGTCCAGACAATCCCAAACGCAAGGTAGAGTCTAACTGTAAAGGGTATTTATAAAACAGGATTGAAAAAATTCTAGTTTCAGCGCTTTTGAAAAGTTCTAACTTCATTTTCCTCGGGTTGATTTTTTTCCCTTTCAATATACCTCATTAGTACTAGATTGTATAGTATAGGAAGGAGGTTCTTTGATAGTAAACTTAATAGTAAACTAGAAAAGGGCACGAAGAAGTATGAGGTGCAAACGACGATGTTAGATGTCTTGATTCATAAGAGCTCTCTAACTAAGAGCTATTTAAAGTAAGCGGGCTTCTTAGCGAAGCCGCTAAGTTATATAGCAAGTTATATAATATATTATATATATAATGTATTATATAATAGGTTATATGACAAATATATAATAGGCATACCTGTAATATACCCCTTTAAGGAGACCTTTAAAGGTATTCGCTAGCAATATATATAATATTATAACTTTTATTATAATATATAGTTTCGTATGAAAAATCAATTCTATAGATATAGGAAATGGAGTAGAGTTCGCTAGCGCGCTCTACTTTAGAGTAGGAAATCCACCCTTTAATAAGTCAAAATCAACTCGCGGGCCCAGCTTAGGAGTAAAAAAAAATCACCCCTTAATTGAGGTATAGAACCTTCATATTTAACAATTTGATAAAGGTAGCGTGGTTTAAGCTATTTAAGCTCTTAGTAAGTCTATTAGTGGTATTATCTTTAGTATTTGTATACTAAAGGTTTAAATAGCCTTTTTAAAGCTTTTGCTAAATATAATAGAACTTGATATTAATATACTTCGTTCTTTAATAATATTTAGGGTTTTTAATAAGATAAAGGGCTCTTTAATTATCGCAGATCATCTCGACTTTAATAGCGTCGTCGCTAGTATAGCCTATTTCCTTAAGAACTTAGTATATTTAAAAGGCCTCTTATGCGAATTTGCATATAGTAACGTACTCTACTTTTATAAATTAGAGAGCGATAATAGTCTATCGCTTAAAGGAGGCAGTAATTACGCTATTATTAAGGAAGAAGACGGCCTTAGAATAGGAGGCTCTACTTCTTCTATCTCCTACTTAGTTAGAATTGTAATAACTATGCAATTTCTAAAGCTCTAGGTCAGTTGTTTTGCTTCCAAAGGTAGTATAATAGAATCGCATTCCTTATAAGTATTATAAAACTCGTTTTAAAGCTACTATATATTATAGTAAAGGGTTAGTAAGGAATTTGCTAAGAATTAAGCAATAGTATAGTATATCTTAATATATATAGTGCGTAAGGTATTATAGAGAACTATAGATCTTTTAATATAGCTTTACTTCTTATAAAGTGGCTTAGCCTTCGAATTTAATCATATGAATTTTATAGCTATTAGCAAAAGGCGTTAGTACGCTCTTACAATTAGTCATATGAAAACGTTTAAGAACCTTATTAATATAGGCGTTTTAATAAAGTAAGATCATTCTATTTTATCGATCTTTAACTATATATACTCTTAAGAAGTAGTTAGCCGGTTTGCTACCTATGATCTTAAAGAGGTTGCAAAGGTCTCTTTTAAACTTATTATATATATTACCCTTCTTAGCTACTATAAGGAAGTCGTTGATATATATAATAATAAGAATCCGAGAGGCGCGGTTAATATATACGCAATTGTTAGTATTAAAAGGTTGAAAATCAAGCTTTTATAGCTTAGACTGTAGCTTTTCTTACTATAGTTATAGAGATTGCTTTAAGCTATATAAGGCCTTAAGAAGCTTAAGATAGTAGTCTTAAGGTAAAAGAATAACCTTATCTTAAGTATATCTAAGAGGTAATTTAATATAAATATTAGAGTTAGCTTTTGAATTAAAGAAAGCTATCTTAATATTAAACTAATTTAGCTTAAAGTTATATAGCGCAGCAAGCGCAATTGCGATCTTTTAAACCGCAGATTTATATACGCTAGCAAAAGTCTAATTGTAATCTCGACCTTATTATTATATATAGCCTTATATAATAAATCTGACCTTCTATTAAGAGATTTCCTTATTTTAATCTCTTTTTATTTTAAAGATAAGCCTTAATCTAAGTACTCTATCGTCTTTTAAGAGTTTTAAGCATTTTACTACTACTTATATATCCTTATAAGCGAGGGAATTATATTTAAAGTTGATCGCAGATCGCCATTTATCGGCATTAGTATAAGAGAGGGCTTATTCGACTATTTTTATAACGACACAGAACCACTGAAATGCGAGATCAAGTATAGGAGCAAGAAGTAGTGCAAAAGGCGTATTCTATAGGTCTAATACAAAGGAAACGAAGAAGTTAGAGAGCCTTTCTTATAGGAGAGCCCTTCTCCCTTATATATATTAGCAGCTTAAGGCTCTTTGCCCATTTATATAATATTATATAAGAATATCCTTTTATACCTTTAGGGTCGATTCGAAATAATCCTATATCGAATCGAGATTGTAAAACTTTAAAACGCCATACTCTTAGGTAATTGCACTAAGTGGAGGTATAGCTATTATACTACCTCCCCCCTTTAAGAACACTTGTCTATAAGCGTTAGTAGGTTATAATGATTTTCGTATAATAACATACTTAGCGCGTTATTATACAAACGGTACTATTCTATATTTAGTTTAGTATAAGTTGCGTTATATACTTAAATTTGTTTTTCCTTTCGTAGGATCTTCCTTCTTTAATATAATAACTATATATAATTACATAGGTCTTTTACTCCTACTATTATAGCACAGGGCTAATATATAGTAGTAGAAACAATTACTATTACTACTACTAACTACTATAAGTAAGTTTGCCCTAGTCTAGGGTCGAATCGCGTCTAATACGCGTAGTGCTAATTCCCCTGCTATCAGGCGCCCTTGCAGTAGCCTACCGCATTTGTTATTACTAGTGCGTGCGGCATCTTATGCGCGATATTGTATACGAATGCAAGTTTGAATTGGAGCGTAGTAAAAAGTGCTATTAGTACTAGGAGTAAAAGGCAGAGTATATTTCTATAAGTACCTTGAATTAAGTCTAAAGTTTTAATTACGCTAATACTTATTTATAGCTTCCCTCTTATATTAATAAGAAGTTCGCAGCGCTATCTGCAGCCCTTAAGGAGTAGTAAGGAGAGGCTCCTTAGCAGTAAGAGAAAGATAATAACAACGATAATAATAACGCGCGTACGGTTTCGGCAAGGAACCGCGAGATGCTCTATTAAAAGGCGGTCTAGCGCGCTTAGATCCTTATCAACCTTCTGCTAGTAGCTAACGCAAAAGCTCCGATTAGCCGCACTTAACTTAAGCGCGCTAGCCTTGCGGAGCTTTACTCTATAGCTAAAGGCTATAATAAGCCAGCTAAAGGGGGTTTAGGCGACGGTTGCTATAAGTTAAACTTAAATTAGTATTAAATCGATTACTAACTTTCTAATAGAAGCGCAGCGACCTTATTAAGTCTTAGCTAGCGAGGTTAAAGCAATCCAGCCGAATTATACTAAGCCTCTTAAGGTCTATTACTGTATTAGTAAAGTAGACTGCTATAGCGGCAGAGTCTCTTATAAAAGGAGGGAGGCTTATAATAGCAAGGGTAGCGTTAGGCGCAGCGGCTAATAGGGCGGCGCTAGTAGCAGTAAGAGGAGGTTAGGGTTATTTTAAGTAAAGGTGTAGATAAGAGGCGAGCTCTAGCTTTAGAATAGAGTTAGAGCTTATCTCTTTAAGCGTAGAAGAGGAGGGGTCAAAGGAGTTATAAAGAGAGGGGGCAGTAGGCTTAGTATTATTATTTTTCTATTTTTATTATTTTTTCTCCTTTTTT
>JAENRP010000099.1:61064-144373 GCA_024741835.1 Diplocarpon mali | reverse complement strand
ATGTATATATGTATATATGTATATATGTATATATGTATATATGTATATATGTATATATGTATATATGTATATATGTATATATGTATATATGTATATATGTATATATGTATATACATATATATGTATATATGTATATGTGTATATATGTATATATGTATATATGTCTATATGTATAGATATATGTCTATATTCACATGTACATACCTTGAGCCTCTCCATGAACAAGCAAGTAGCTCTTGTGTTCCCAGTTATCCTCCACTGCTCCCTGATCCTCTATCAGCGTGCACGTTTCCTTTGTTTTATAATGACAGGAGACAGGCAGCAGTTGGAAACAGTCTCGCGAGTCGGAGCGCTGCGTCGGTTAGTGGTAGGGTGGATATAGCTAATCCCGGGCTGGGTGGCGTATCCTCGAGAGGGGGTTACCCAGGAGGTTTGAGCCCCTGTTGTCTTTGTCGGGGGACGAGGGGGAGTGGGTAGCGAGGCGCTCTCGTCTGGATCAAGCCTTTGGAGTAGTGTCTCAATAGTATCTGAAATTATCTCAGTCGAGTAGGCCGCGCGAATCCCCTCTCCGTTGTCGTCCACCGGCCCCAGGCACAGAACACCCGTTCTATTGGGATAAACAGATCTGGCCCCTCTCGACGACGACGGGGATCCCCCGAACCAGGCGGTGCGCGCCGCTGCAGAGTAACGGGGCGCTCCGCCAGCAACTCCCGAATACTGGGGCGGCTGTGTTTGTTTATCGTCTCCCGTTCTGACCGCTCGTGTTCCGCCAAGTGACGACGCACAGAGGCGGGGGAAACTTGCACGCCAATCTGGCGAGACTGGTTTGATTCTGGTTGTCGACGTCGCGACGGCGTGAGCGGTGGAGCGTTGGGATGGCTTATGTCGCGACGCTCACCATTCAGGAGATTACTGGGGACTCGTGCCAAGCGACCAACCCAAATCTCCGGGTCCAGCAACGCTCGCAAGTCGCAACTAATCGAGCTTTGTAGAGATGACCGCCAATCCAATGGTCGACGCATCAAAAGCAATGGGCCTCGTTCCCGACCCACTCCCGTCGCATTACACCGAATACCCCGTGTAGACTCCGCATTCTCACGGTCCTGGGCGTGCTGGCGCGGACTGACGCCCGTGGCTATAAGCAGCCTTCCGGAATCCTCGCTTCTAGCTCCTCGTCTCCCCCATCGACCGTCGGATCTCTCGCCAGACACATTCGGGACCATGCATGTCGCCTTTCTCGCGGCGCTGCTTGCTAGCTTTGCCCAAGCAGCGCTGCTCGACAGCCGTCGGAAATGCGCCGTCGGCGCCGTCGAGAACGAATATACGCTCGGCGGGTGCAGACCGATCCTCTTCTTCTATGCTCGCGGCTCGTCCGAGGCTGGTAATATGGTTTGTCGCACCCCGACTTCTCTCGGCTGGCCGACAACTGACAAGCAACCCCCCAGGGAAATGCCAGCTACAGCCCGGGACCTCCAACCGCGCAAGGTCTGAAGAACATCTTTGGCTGCCGGGAAGTGGCCGTGGAAGGCGTCGACTACGCAGCTCTCTTGGCTAGCAATTGGCTTCCCGGCGGTACTGATCCAGGAGAGGCGAGGGAGTTGCACGACCTGTTTGTTGACGCCGCAACCAGGTGTCCGAGGTCGATACTACTTGGGGGCGGATACAGGTACGCCACGCAGCCGATGAGCAAAGCCCGTTGCCACCGGATCCTCTGCCCACTCCGGCGGACAAGACCATCACCATCACGACTAACTCTCCACAGTCAAGGCGCGGCTCTGACCCATCGTGCGGTCGAGAAGCTCCCCGCGTGGGTGAGAGCCAGGATCGCGGCCATCGTCCTGTACGGGGACACGCAGAACCTCAAGGACAGCGGGAGGATCCCCAACTTCCCGGAAGCCAGGACGCTGATAATCTGCAACCCTGGAGACGTCAGTAAGTCGATGCCTCTCGGAACCCCCAACGCCTCTTGCGCTCTGGGACGCTGACGGAAGTCCTCCGGTGGCAGTCTGTGCTGGGAATCTCACCATTACATACGCCCACATCGAATACGTGCCGAGGGTCCCTGAGGCGCTGAGCTTCTATACGCGGGCTGCTCTGAGGACTCATCACTGAGTCGGGGCTCTTGTTCGAGGATAGACCGCTTTTGAACGTCGGAACGACCGCGATCCCGCATGGTGAGATAGGACAATACCCGAGGCAGACAGAATTACATGATCCCGTAATATACTTATGCCCTACATTTCGCTTCTCACATCGCTCACATATCCGACGCCTACATGATTCCTTCCCCCCCCCCCGTAGATCTCATGTCATGATAATGTAATGCCAGGTTGGGCGGAGGATCTTTTCCTACAGAGAACGGTTTAGCCGAGTGTTGTCAGGGGGCGGTGGAGAAGATGCGAAGGAGCGCTCTGACCTCGGCGCCTCGACAGACTGGGATTACAACAAGAACGATCCCGGACTCGAGTCGCGCGAGGCAAAACCACCGCCTTGTTCGAAGTGTACGATGCGAGTCTCGTACTCTTTGCTATTCCTCATGGTATCACGTGCTCCCGGCGGTCTCTCCCTACATCCGTTGGTGATTCGGTAGTCTCGTTCGGAAACATGCCGACTGGGATCGGAAGAGGCAGAAGCTCACTGCTTGGGCCTCTCCCCTCCTGGATGATTCGGTGTGGACGTGGTCTTTAGAACCTGCGCCTTCGTGTTCTCCTGGGCTTATTTTCCCGTGGTAAACAAGGTAGCCGAGCACGTGTAGCGGTGAGGTGTTGATTTAAGGTTCGGGGCCGAAAGACCCCGACTTCGTTATCGAGGCGGGGTTCTCGTATCATACAAGATGAAGTCGCCTAGCGAAGGGGGAGCGACCGCTGCGCTGGACGTGTCCCCGATCCGATGCCGCTCCAACTCACTGGGAGATGGCCGAGTCCTCGGTACGGCACTCCGCACAGCTGACCGAGTAGGGGGGAGTAGGTACGGCATTATCTTCCCGATATTCAACATCCCGTACTGCGGATCTGGGGGAGGTAGTGCTGACTACGACTATGTTATGCTCACGGAGGCCGCGGAGAGGCTCCGAGAACGACGCGCCGCGCCGCCTCGCCTTGAAGAAGAGGACGAGGAGGAGGAGGAGGAGGAGGAGGAGGAGAGAAAAGCATGTCCGTCTATTCCAGGGCGGGTAGCGCGGGTCGGTGAAGTATCTACCTCCAAGCATCCCGCACCAGCTTATCGCTTCTCCGAGTCCAGGTGCCCTCTCCTGCCTCCGGTTCCCGTCTCGACGCAGACTCGTGCTGCCCGCTTTTCTCGCCGGGCGGCGAACCTCCTTGAAGCTCCCACCGGTCCGCCTCGCTAGCCCGGAGATTCTCAGCCAGTTGGAAAGCAACGGTTCCCAGAGCGATGCCCAGATCCGAAGGCCGAAATATAAGTCTGACTCTACGTCTTCTGATCAAGGGGTGAGATCGGCCCATCTGCTAGAACCATCAGCCCTGGACCTTGTGAGTCAAGGCATCAATCGACCGATCCATCGACGGCCGAGCCGGAGGGATCCCGACGCAAATTTTAAGCGAGAGGCCTCTTCTCTCCCAATACCCAGAGGTCTCAGGTGACATGCAGCCCACGGGAAAAGCCTAGTCTCCGCGTGCCCGGATATCGAAGCACGCCCATCGTTCTGGCGTGCACCATCTCTCTTATTCCCCCATTGCAGGTCGCGAGCGTTGTCGAGGGACACGTGCTCCGCCGTTGGCTGATATCAGCTCCGTTGCATTGTTTAGGTGGGAAAGACTGGTGCCGAGAGCTCTACCGAAGCGCGGCAGCTAAGCGAAAACCCTCGCTAATCCTGAATGTTTGTGTACTGAATGTTGATCCCCTGGCTTGATTCGGAGGCCATGACCGCGAGGGCCCCCGGACATCTGTCCCTCCAACGCTTGTACTCCCCGTCGATCTGAACACAAGCCCATGAAGCAGAAACGAGAGCAGTCCGCAAATAGAGCCTGTTCTCGCGTTGGATGGCCTCTCCACTTGCCCCGACTTCTGTGGCTGATCCGCCAGGAAGAAAGGCGTGATACAATGCCGAAAAGGTGTAGGTGATTACGTCGCCGCCGTAGGAGAGTAGAGTATCGAGAGATCCCGCTTCGCAGCGCCCAGCCTGCTCTGCTGGGCGTTTCAGCGCCGTCGCAGGCCGGCCGAACCGATAGCTGGTTTCCCGTGCGGCGTGTGGGTGCCGCGTCGACATGGTCGCCGTCCGTCGTCTCGCCGACCAGGTATCCCGGGATGTAGACCAAAAGACCAAAAGAAGGGGGCAGATGAAGGGGGAGCATGAAGGGGGAGGCCAGGAGAATCCCGACCCGCAGTCGCACCGTCTGCCCCGAGGCCCGGGGGAGATCTCCGCCACCGCCTTGTTCTGCCGCCCCGGCCGGATCCAAGTGGGAAGGCGGTGACGAGGATTGAGCGCCGGCACGTGGATGGTTGGTAGTCGGTAGTCGACAGATGTTAGTCGGGGGCACAAAGTACGAACCCCCTCCGCCAGCCACGGCTCACTTGCTTGATGTAATAGCATTGTCCAGAACGCCGCGTGGAAAAGGCAACCATTGAATTCTTCTATTTCACATACCACCTCTTCATGTGAACCACATCCTGCGCTTGCTAGTGCGTCGTAGTCGCTCGTCTGTACGATAATCCATGTTCCATGTCATGCTCTGCTTCTTGTGCTCCGCGGAGGGAAGCGGTTCAAGTTGCGCTACTATCAAGGGCATCTTCACGCGGAGGAGATCATCAACATAACCCTGCTTAGATCAAAGGCTACAGGCTCTTGGAACTCATGTTCGTCGAACGAGGAGGCTATTCTGTGACTCGAATAGGCATCTCGAAGTATCTCTCGACTATGTTTCCTTGACATAGCCCCGCTCTCTTGTACAGTATGGATGACCTGACCAAGGGAGTGTCTTGAGTAGGAGACCTATTCAAAAGCAGCATCAGACGAGTATCCAGATAAGGTAAAGGAGCCTTGCCTGCCAGGGACAGTTCAGACCTTTTGCTCCCCCACTATATCCTTTGATCTATAATTAGTTCCGTTGGTGGTGGGTGCCCCCGATCCGCCGTGACCCTGGATTTTACCACGACCCCAAGACACCAACTCCCAAAGACACCATGGAAAACATCCCCAAGTCCTCGGCAAAGCTTCGACTCCTCGACCTGGGACTGCGCGTGCGACGAGCGGCGGTGTCTGCTGGAGTGCACCGCACTTCTCGAGTCGCGGGGCCGTCGTAGGTAGTCGGCGCCGTCCGGTCCGCCGCACATCCCAGGGAATGGAGGTCGCTGGGAGATATGCCACCTGCCAGGCCAGAAAAAGCTCTGTTGTCTCCCCGTCAGGAAATGTTCCCATGAGCGGCCACGAGAGCGGATGAATGACAATTCCACTCGTGCTTGGACACGTCTAGGGACATGGTGATTCCTCTGCGCGCCCTCGGCGGAGGATTTTCTCCTGGCATCCCGCGGCCGCTTAGCCGAATCCTCGGACGGGCTGGTCTGTCGCTCGGGATCGACGCCGACTCCATCCCCCCCCGTCTTTTCAACACCATCGATCTCATCAACCTCATCCCCCCCCCGACGACGTGCGGTCCTGATCAGTGGGCCTCCATTTCCATCCCATCGTCCGTGGGGCATTCCCGTCGGCCCTCTCAGTACTGCTCTCGCCGCACCGAACCTAGCCCTGCCTTCTAACTATCATTAGATCCCTCTTCACTCCCCATCACCTCCCCCCCCTGCCCGGGCACAGCCCGAGGCCTCGACCGTGGGTCAGGTATGGCATCGATTCTCCTCCCCGCCATCTGGCAGCCGTCAGGAATGTCGGCCATGGGATTTCTCGAGACAACGCCCAGGCCCTGGGGCGGGACTGCGGGGAGAAAAAGATCTGTTGCGGAATCTAGGACGAGGCCGGTCGATTCGTGCCCTGTCTGCAGGACGTGCTGCTGCTGCTGCTGCCCGCTATAAAGACACGCTCCGTCCGGTCTCTTTCCTGAACCAGAAATCCAGTCGATCAGTCGACAACCATCCACTCCTCGCCCTGAGCACCAGTCTGGCTGCATCACAAGATGCGACCCTCCAACGTATGTGCCCCTCTCTTCCTCGCCAGACTTCCCAGATCCCCAACGGATCCGAACACATGTATTTGTGTATTTATACACAGATACATATACATTTGCCATTTTGGAAATGGTGCCATTGACTGACACACGCATCTGGCAGCTCCTGAGCACGGTAGCTGCTCTGCTGCTGGCATATCCAGTCTCAGTGGTTTCGCAGAGAGCCAAGGTCGTCACGCTCGAGGAAGCCCTCGATCCTGACACCTTCCGCGTGAATCGAGCTACCTTGCGCTGGACCGATCTGGAGGGTGACGGGAGCTATTTCTACAAGACAGATGGCGGAGATTTGGTTATCAACCACGTCGTAGATAAAAGGCCACCGAGATTGCTCAGGAGTGGTAGGAAGCAAGATATGGCCAGCGGCTACACGGAGTACTTCGTCCAACCCAGCGGGTTAGTTTTGCTCTCTATGGAACTCACCCGAGCAGTCGGCAATCCGAAACTAACGGGTCTGGCAGGGAGCGTCTTCTGCTTGCCAGCAATACCACGCAGCGGTATCGATACTCCTTCACGGCTAATTACTACGTCTACACCGTGTCCACTCAAAAGTCCGTGCCTTTGGATGATACCCAGAACGGAGGTGAGACCGGCGATTCCTACCTTGCGTCCCATTCCCCATCGTCAGAACACTGAGCTGACCATCGCCAGACATTCAGTACGCTTGCTGGGCGCCCACAGGGAACAAGATCGCCTATGTCAAAGGAAACAACCTGTACATCTGGCAGAACGGAGTTTCCCACCAGATCACCAAGAACGGAGGACGTGGCATATACAACGGTATCCCAGGCTGGGTATACGAGGAAGAAATCTTCAAATCGAATTCCCTCCTGTGGTTCTCGCCCGACGGAAAGAGGCTCGCTTACTTGAGCCTCGATGAGACCGAGATCCCTTCGTACCGGCTGCCCAATGCTATAGGACCGGGGAGTTTAAGCGGGAGGAATAATCCATCTCTCGTCGAACTGCGCTACCCTCAGGTGGGCAAGGCTCTCCCAAGCGTCTCCATCCACGTAGTGGATCTCAAGAACCTGAAAAACACGCCGGTGTCTCCCTCACCCATGCCTTTCATACCCGAAGATCTGATCATCGGAGAGGTCGCGTGGGTTACCCCCACATCAAATATGCTGCTTGTCCGTACGTTCAACAGGGTCCAGAAACATGAGAAGATGATGATGTGGGACGTTGAGAACAATTTCAACTGGGTGAAGGGCGAACGTACCGTCAACCAGGGATGGATTGATAACTACCGGAGCGTCATATACATTCCCGGGTCGACCAGCTATTTTGATCTTAGCGATCACGAGGGCTGGAAGCACATCTACGAGTACAGCAACATAGGCCCGCACCCAAGAGCTATCACCTCGGGCCTTTGGGAAGTCGACAGCATCCTGCACGTCAACTGGAGGAAGAAGCGCATCTACTACACGTCGAATGAGAGGAATTCCAATGAGAGACACGTCTTCTCCATTGGCTTTGACGGCAAGCACAAGAAGTTGCATGCAGACCCCATCTACATCGGCGGAGTCTGGAGTGCGGATTTCAGCCCTGGGGGTGACTATTATGTCATCTCATATGATGGTCCGGATGTCCCATTCCAAGAAATGATGTACACCGGCACTAAGCTCCAAAAACTCAACTCCATCAGTATTCTCTCCAAGGCCAAAAAGATTATCGACAAGGCCGACAGACTTGTCTCCAAGTTTAACGGCGGCGATAAGAATATCGGCCGAATAGTCTCCAACAATGCTTTGAGGGCCAAACTCCATGAATATCATCTCCCCACGACCAAGTGGGCCAAGATTGAAGGACCAGATTTGCTCTTGTTCGACGTCATGGTGCAGTACCCACCTTTCTTCGATGAAAGGGTGAAGTATCCTGTCATTTTCAACTTGTATGGAGTCCCTGGCACTCAGAGCACGTTGAGAACTTTCCAGCCGATAGACTTCAGAGCATACCTTTCAAGCCACCCCCAGCTGAAGTACATCGTGGTGACGGTCGATGTTCGTGGAGCTGGCCGCTTGGGAAGAAACTTCCGCAACGGGGTCACCGGGAATCTCGGTAAGTCCTCTCGGGCGGCAGAACTGTGCGTGCTGAGACTAACCATCTATCCAGGAACGTTGCAAGCCACAGATATAAATTATGTCGCACGGCGATTCGCTGCCAAACCCTTCGTTGACAAGTCTAAAATGAGCTTGATGGGAATGGGCTACGGGGCATACCTAGCTGGCAAAATCATCGAACTGGACACCAATATGTTCTCGTCGGCTGTCCTGACAGCTCCTATAACCGATTGGCGTAAATACAACAACGTGTACGCCGAGAGATACATGGATCTCCTCGGTGAAAATCGATTCGGGTATGAAAAATCCGCCATGGCACTTAGCCAGGGCTACAGGCACCTCCCAGGAGTATGTCTCGTTCAGCACGGAAACCTAGACATCAACGGGAATTTCCAAGCGTCGCGTCAACTTTTTGAGCAGGCCCGCACGCAGGGGATAAAAGTCGAGCAGGAGTTCTACGGGAACGAGGATCCCGTCCGCCTCTCCGATGATTTGCGACCCGCTCACAGGATGATGTCAAGGCACTTTTTTGCAGAATTGCGGAGGAACCCTCAACAGAATCACAGGCCCGGTCAGCAGTCACCAATTTAATTTGGAGTAGACGGTAGTAGTTATGGGTCCATGTACAGTACATCCTTGCATTGATATCTGATTTCCATCAAGTCCACGTGCAGAGTACTGTGTCAAGTCCGTCGAGTGGCGCGACCCACCAATGAGCACCATGCCCCATGTGCAAAATATCTTGGAATCGGAGTTGCTGAGAGGCTGTTCAACACCAGCAACAGTACCTCCACTAGCCCCCGCAAAGATTCTTTGGATTAAGTTGAAGTCCATCCGCTCTCCAGCCCGCCGAACCAGACCTTGGAAGCCTTTACAACCAACTGAAGCCTTCCCTTTCTCTTCAGCTCCCAGGCAGTGGATCGCGCGACTTGATAGAGATTACACGGTCGGGGCCGGCACGTCGATCGACCCAAAGATTCTCACGGTGCCTGTGTACGGATCATTCAATCACCTAACCCTTCCGGTGAAAGCGACCTTGCTCGGCGTCCACCACGAGAAACAAGTCCCGCACAGTTGCCCCGGTCCAGCGACCTCCTCTCCCGGAGAAGCCCCCTAGCCGGTCTGCCGCAGCTCCTCCGGGCGGGACGCCTCTAGTTGCGCGACGGTGTCCAGCGCCGCCGTGGGCTGCCCGGCAAACATGGCCCCGTACGGTCGGAAGTGGTAGTGGTGAGTCCGGCAGAGGAACCGCTGGTCAGCCCGAAGCGTACCATGTTATTTCCGAGGTTTCCTACTGCCATCCAGCTCCAGAGTGCGGGTCCAGCGGCAAGATGCTTGGTAGAGAGGGGGCTCTGTTCATCCAACTCGAACGCGGCGTTGGTATGCATGGAGTCCAAGTCGTCAGATCTTGGCGGAGGACGCGACAGATCTTCGCTTGTTTCAGGGGCTATAAGCGAGCCCATGGGACAGCCACTGGATATGATGGCAGAGACGCTTCTGTCCGTGACAGGACTATCGGTCTGGGTGATACTAAGCTTTCGATTTGGAAAATCCGCAGCGGCCACTTGTTCTCATATACAATATCTGTTCCAACCCCGCTGGATCGCCTCCGGACCAGGCGGTAAGTTTTGCCCAATCTTCTCGTCGATGCTATGGCTCGACTATCCCCTCATCGGGACCATCTTCTACCGCTGCAGCATAGCTAGGCGCTGGCCTCGAGTGGCGGTCGTCGAAAAATAACCTTGCGCTCCGCTGTGACAAGACGGCTCCCACAATCATGTTTTTCGCAGACACTGGCGCATCACTCGTCTGTGTACTCGTCTTGTTGCTCCATCACCGCGAATGGCTGAATTCCATGGAATGTCGTGGCGTGATTGCACTGCATGCAAGATCCAGCAGAACCAGTCGAGGTCTCTCACGGCGTCTCTCACAGAGCCGCTTACATTTTGCTCGTTTAGAACATTTGGGCCACGACGTGGCTGAAGCCATCGGGCCATAGACTCACGGCCTGTCTCACGACATGCTGCTGCTGCTGCTGCTGCAGTGTTTCTCTACCTGGATACCACGGTAGGTGTTGAGTGTCAGCACATGACCACCATCCTCCATCTCGCCATTTCAGCTGCTCACGTGCCCCTCGGCTGAACCAGCTCACTCCCACTTCAGCCTCACGCCTTTATAAGTACCTCATCCATATGGACGCCTCGGCACTTCGCCGCGCCTACCGATGGAAAGCTGATCGCCGGCTGCGTTTTCCTGGTCCGGATCTTTTCGTTCGTTTCCTCCTGGTCTTCACACCAACATCATCAACACTATCACCACCATCAGCATCGCACGCTCCGACAGTGGACCGCATTGCACTGTCCTATGAGAACCAATATTATCGTCCCTACCATAGATTCTTTGCTGGAAAAGAGGGCACTCAAATGGACGGCGTCCTGAGAAAATGGCAGGACAGCAGCCATCACCCGTCCAGCGGCGCCCATCAGAATACCTATGCATCACCCAAGGCCCCGCGGGATAGCGAGAGCACTTTTCTCCTGCGGGAACTCGAGGATTTGATGGGCCGCGAATTCTTCAACACTCTCCCGGAGAGGAGAAAGTTGACTTTCTATGCCTCACTCCCGAACAACCCGACGATCCGTCTCCTCACGTTGGAGGCTGGCTTCACGGACGAGCCGCTTCGGGGATCTCTCACGCAAGTTCCGATCGATGCACTTCCTCCATACGAGGCTCTGTCATATTGCTGGGGCTCGCCCGACCAACCTTGCTCTATCAATCTCGAGGGTGGATCAATGCCAATCACACACTCTCTCCATTCAGCTCTGGTCCGGCTTCGTCGAAGATCCAGGAGCCGTCGGATATGGGCGGATGCATTATGCATCAACCAAGCCGATAATGCCGAGAAGAGCGAGCAGATCTTACTGATGCCCCAGATATACTCCCTGGCTTTCAGTACCTTGGCATATCTGGGGGAGGAGGCAGATGATAGTGATACTGCGCTCGAGCTTCACGAGAAGCTTGGCGGGATTGACTTCAGTGCCTTGCCCGAGAAGTCCGTGACTATCGAGTGGCTGGAAGGCCACGGCCTCCCGCGATATCAGGATCCAGCGTGGGTTGCATGGCAAGCGTTCTGGCGGCGCCCCTGGTTCCGGAGAGCCTGGGTCCTGCAGGAGTTCGTCCTGGGCAAGGATATCGTGATGATATGCGGCCGGAAGAAGATGGGTTGGAGAAAGTTCGTCAGTGCGACAGAAAAGATGCAAGAATTCAACCTCATGAAGTGGAGCGCCAGCGCCGAGGACACATTCGACAGTATCGACGAAGCACACGCAGGCCCTACGTCGATGTTGGCGATGATGGGTGTCAAGTCAAGTACGAATCTGAGCTCCGGGATTGCTTACTACATCAGAAGCTTCAGCCAAGCAGACGCCAGCACGCTGCATCAGCTGGACAGCCACAGTCACCTGCATGCGAAGCTGCCTATGCTGAAGGACACCATCATGATGTGCCGGGAGGATCCAACGCTGGTGGAGCCTGTCATTGAGGTCTTTGAGAATATCATGAGAGGTTTTGGCCTGGACGAGCCGCCCGAGCCCGTTCGTCTCCCGTTGATCCACCTGCTGTTCATGTTTGACAGGAGTCAAGCGACAGATCCACGGGACCGGCTCTTTGCCCTTCTTGGGCTGGCCAGTGACACGTCTAGTGATGAGTATCAGCCTGACTACAGCGAGCCCGTCGAATCCGTCGCTCAGAGATTCGCCACGGGATTCATCCAAAACGGGCATGCCATGAAAGTCTTACTTCTCGCTGGCCTCTCAGACACACAGCCAAACTTCCCTTCTTGGGCTCCGGATTGGACCAAGCCCGGAGTGATGGAGAGGCGGCTCTTGTGTGCCCGGAGCCTCTGGGCTCCAAGCTTCTCGTACCGGGCTGCCACCGATACCACCCCGTCCGTCCGGTTTGGAGAGAAGCCAGGAGTGCTTGTCGTTTCAGGAAGTCGATTCGACGCCATCGCACGAGTTGGTATGGATGCATCGGGCTTATCCTCACGCGAGTCATCGGATATCTTTCTACTGAAGCCGTTTTTCTTAGAGGCAGACGAGTTCATGTACCCGTCCCGCTACAAGGTATATGTGGCGACGGGCGAAGACATGTTCGAGGTCCATTGGCGGACTCTCATTGGAAACAAAGGCATGAACTCAGCGGAGATCGTCCCAGACGACTATGCTCGCCAATACGAGCAGTGCAGGAGTTTCTTCGACAGCACAGACTCTATCAGCTCCATTGAACAGCTTCTCTCGCTAAACCTCTACTACGGTTGCATGGTTGGGATCATCTGCCGCTACAGGCTCTGTGTAACGAGTAGCGGGCTCGTCGGACTGGTACCTATGAACACGCAGGTGGGAGACACAATCTGTCTGTTCAATGGGGGCGCAATGCCTTTTATCATCCGACCTAGCTCCGAGATGGAAGGCGCGTTCCGACTCATTGGAGGCTGCTTTATACACGGCATGATGGAAGGGGAGGCTCTGCGCTCGCCGGCCTGGCACGAGCAAGAGTTCAACCTGCACTGAGGTTTGATACAGATACATCTTCGCTTGGCTAGTGGGAGTCCGTTGGCCGTCTTTTCCAACCGGCTTGCAGGGCGAATAGCCACTCGTACATGCGGGATTCATCATCCACCCCTTCGCTGACTTGGCTCTCGCTGGTACAATCCCGTCTGGCAGTGCCCGGTCTCTCCTCTCAAACACGTAGTCCTCCCCGCGTTCCGGAGCCCGACGAATCTCTCAATAGCGACAAGAGAAGTATCAACTAGATGAATAGCACATTTTCCAATCATAGCCTTTGCTGCTGGAGAGATGCCAAGTGAGAAGTGCTCTTCCAGTCTCCGATCGACGTAGACGGCTTTCCTCCCCGTCACTTCAGTGAAGCCCTTTGCAAGCTTGTCCCACGGGATCTTAGCCCTCTAGGTAGATCACCGGCAAGATGGCCTTGCCTCATGGCGCGGCAAATGCCGGCGCTCATTCATCTATCCTGAAATTCAGTCGCGGTATTGTCGAGCTTACCTCGGCCACGATTACTACTACTGCTTTAGCTCTAGCTAGGATATAAACCCAACTAGTCCTTACCTACTTATAGCTAAAGAGATATAATAAGCCGTAGATCTGGCATTTTAAGCTATATCTAATTGCGCAACGCGCTTTAAAGGCTGCTATAAAGGGATCGCTATATTATTGTATAACTGTGTATAACTCTGCGTTCTTTTACTTATAATAGACTTGCTTAGTAGGACTTGAAATAGAAGATTAGGCAAGATCTTTAGTAGGTTATAGACGTAGAGTGTTAGCTTTATGTAATGATACTACTATTTTAATCTTATATTAAGCTCAAGAGCTAGTTTGTAGATTGTTAAAATAGATTACTGCAAAGGGCGAGCGAGTCTGAAGCGCTGGTGCGGAGACCGTGCGGAGACGGCGATCCGCTCAAGGGAGCACACCGGCCTCAGGGGCTCGCTTCGCGCATCAACACCGGCTACGGCCGAGACGAAGCGATCGGTAGTCTGGCAAGGCGGCGCGAGGCTTCTTTTCCAATATCGACGGGCGACACCTCCCGTCGCAGCAAGCCGACCCGCTCCGGTCGAGACGTTTCCCATGCGTCTTCCAGACCCAACGCCGCTCTCCTCGTCGGCGCCGCCGCGTCAAAGTACGGCCGCTCCGCCGGGGATGTGACGCGGAGACAGGTCCTGGCCTCGGAAGAACACGACGGATCGCTCAGCCATCAGGAGAGCCAGCTCGTCCGTCTGGGTATCGGTGAGGTCCTTGAGCTGCAGACTGACGATCTCGGTGCCGATGTGCGCGGTCAGGCGTTTGACTTCTCTGGCAGCGGAAAGCACTTCATCGCCATCGGCAGCAGACTTCCTCGGCGAAAACACCCTACCAGAGGATGATGGCCGCTTGTGCGAGAGGGGATGGTGAGGAAGGATGGCACGCGTACACGCAGACTTGGACTTGTCGGCACGAGCTCCCGCATCGACGTACTCTCGGTCCTCACTCCTGATACTAGTGGCATCGTCGAGATACAGAGGCTTTCCGGGGCGGAAAGGATAACCGTTGCTGAGATCGATGCCGGCCTCCTCGAGACGGGCACGAGCTGCGGCTGGCGAGGGGAGGCTGTCTTTCTTCTGGACGACGAAGTCTTTGATGTGCGAAGCGATCGGCCGGACCTCGACTTCTGCTGCCGAGGGAGCCACCTTGCTGCAGCAGCTGTTGTAATTGTCGTGGATAGTAGGCTGGGTAGCGATCTATGGCAGTGCTCTGCGAATGTCACAGTCTCCTATCTGACAGGTATACAATAGCTCGTTGTCGAGAGAAAGCCGGTCGGGGATCATATGCTCCTTTTATCCCCGCTCCATCTCGCCCGACATGCCGCAAGCTTTCTTTATCGGCTTTGGAATGCGGCCCATGTCGCGTCTCCCACCCCGCGATGTCGATTGGGGGGCGTCTTCGCGTCTGCGGATTCACAAGAGGTGGGGTTGATGGCGTGCTCCAACGTCCTTGACATCCGCCGCAGAAAGACCCCGTGGCCTGCATCTCCCAGCATCTGCCTACATCTGATGCGGCCTTGCCGCTGCGGCTAGCTGATGTTGCTGGATGCACTCACATGTCCCATTCGATGCAGCGATCAGTCGCATCTCCATCCTCTGGCGCATATACTCTACCTATGGCATCACTATCTACGAGGGCACAACACCAGCGCAGCTGTAGAGAAGGGCCATTCTCACGGAGTATTGGTCTGATCCGGCTGTAAATGTATCTCTCCGAGGGGAAGTCGAATCTGGTGCTGTCACCGACCCGCGTCGACCACGAGGAAGCCCCCAAACGTCAACCCAGTCTTTCAGGACTGTAGATATGGGTCGACTAGCATAGCACATCATCTGGGGGCCACCACGGCTCATGGCTTGCATTGGATTCTCTTTCTTACCGACGTGAGACCCAGCCTCAGACCCGAACATAGCCCGTCGACGAGCTCAAGCCCCTTGACCTGCGACAAGGCGCGGCAGGACAGCCGGATTGTGACGAGGATCCCACTGCTCTGTATTCCGAGGGAGAAGTCGAAGAATACAAGCTCTTGCACGACCCGAGGACCAGCTCCGGCTCCCGCTCGGAAACCAGTTGCGTGTTGCCGCATCAACCGCCGCCATGGTGATCCGACATCTGGCAAGCAGCTCGGGTGTCTCTGACGCTGGCATGTAGTCAACAGTCATGTCGCCTTTGGATCCAGACTGGACCTGAAGAGCGGGATCCTCTGCACAAGCTCGACTTTTCTGTCGTGACGAGCCTTTCGCGGGGCTACTTTTTGCGGAAAACCTGGACCAGACTCATCTCTCCAATGCGCCCGCGAAGGATATCTCCTCGTTAGCGTTTGCAGACTTTGAACTAGATTTATATCATGCTTATCAACACCAGATCGCCTGTGACAAGACTCCTTTGGCGTTTGCAGACTTTGAACTAGATTTATATTATGCTTATTAACACTAGCTCGCCTATAATAAGACTCCTTTGGCGTTTGCAGACTTTGAACTAGATTTATATCATGCTTATTAACACTAGCTCGCCTGTGACAAGACTCCTTTGGCGTTTGCAGACTTTGAACTAGATTTATATTATGCTTATTAACACTAGCTCGCCTATAATAAGACTCCTTTGGCGTTTGCAGACTTTGAAGTAGATTTATATTATGCTTATTAACACCCGCTCGCCTATAACAAGACTCCTTTGGCGTTTGCAGACTTTGAACTAGATTTATATCATGCTTATCAACACCAGCTCGCCGGTGATAAGACTCCTTTGGCGTTTGCAGACTTTGAAGTAGATTTATATCATGCTTATCAACACCAGCTCGCCGGTGACAAGACTCCTTTGGAAGTTGGCGCTACTTGATTTATTGGCTAATATCTAAGAGCTACCCTATCAGCTTGATCGCAGGTCACTTGGTCTGCCGAAAAAAAAGTACCTAGCATCACGGAAGCATGTAAGAATATCAACCACGGGTCAAAAAGCATGGGCCAGCTCGTCACAACTATAGTTGGGGTTCGCCGTCCCCAGAGGCTACCTCCGCAGCCGTAGATCTGCCATCTTCAACCCAATCGATCATAAAAGGATGAGATTGTGACTAGTTTAAGTTAAGCAAAAATGCCCTCGGGGAGATCTCTTACCCATCTTAAGACATCATCAATATCGACCGTATCCAAACAACTTTTCGCATCCCATCGCACCCAAGTCCGAAACCAGCCATCACTCCAGACGCCAATACTCTCTCCATCCTGTTACGCCAAGCCCACCCTCATGGATTAGTATCTTCATTAGTGAGAACTCTACACGGTGGAATCTCTATGCGGTGGAATACTTGGCCCCAGCTTCAACACAGTAGGCTTTAATCTGCAAGTGATGTTAGTAAGCACGCTCAAGCGCCATGATATCGAGGGGCTCCCTACCGTTCTCCCGTCGATGTTGCGGCCGGCCGATTTACAGAAGGGCATATCGTTGACGGTTGTCTGGGCGCGGCTTGGATTAGCAGTGTCGAGTCATCTCGGTGGTGGGGAGAGAGAAAGGGAGAGGGAGAGGGAGAGGGAGAGGGAGAGAGAGAGAGAGAGAGAGAGGCATCATACCATGTGGCAATCAGGACAGCTTTTCCCTCTCTTACCACCGGGTTCCTGCTTCGCGTAAGTGCTGCAGGCCCACTCGGTTGCTTTCGCGTTGTAGAGAACCCCGCCTTCGGCGTCGTCGCTGCAGATGACATGTTGGTGAAAGCGAGCATGAGCACTTGGATATCGTCAGCACCGGTCAGGAGTGATGCTCGGGAAAGGCCTTACCCAGCCGCCAGAGCGAACGTGCAGAGGAGAGTCGCAAAGTGCATCTTCAATCTTGTCTGTAGTGTTTTTCAGAGCCTTGCGTAAGACGAGGTCACTCACTTCTTCGGTTTCCCTCGAGACAGAGACGATGTTGGTAGAGCGTAGGCCTGAATCTGCCGGCTGGCTTACCAGCGATCGCGGTCTAGATATATAGGTACGTTGGAGTTGCAGACTCCCCCCCTCCCCGCGGAGCAGGTCATTTTTAACGCTTGGAATTACGTACCCGCCGCCCCCTGGTGTCAACAAGAATTCGTAACTCTCCGCGCTGCTATATATTGCACGCGATCAACGCTCTGCTAATACGGTACCTGTCGGATTTTAGTCTCCGATCTGTTTTGCTTGAAACCTAAGCGAGAGCTTGTCTCGCTTCCTCCCGAAATGCAAATAGCTGGTCTCGCTCCCTCTCGCCCAGGATCAGCCTGGAAACACGGGCCCGTTGGATTCGGGGGTGGATTGGATTGCTGCCACGGCTGCTAAAAGCAGCATAACGTACCGCTCACGATGGGGTTGTTTGGCCCCCTCTACTAACAAAGGGGTTTCTCAAAAAGTAAAAAGGAGGGGCGGGGTAGAAGCAGCTACTATTCTTGTATTTCCTGTTTACTTGGTACAGGTGTGAAGTAATGTACAGCTCTAGACCGTGCACTCTCGATACTTGGCAATGCAGCTTTTATTTTCTTATCAAGAGGTTAGGCGAGTGACTAAAGCGTGCCGCACTTGACGTTGAGTAAGATTCAGTTGAAGGGCGATGAAATCTTGAGTCCAATCGACGTCAAAGTAAAGGGGTTGACAGCATAATCGTTTCTCGCCAGAGGTCTATTCAATCGGGGTCTTGGGCGGAGGTATACGTAATGCGGATTCTATATTAAAAGTCTTGATTCTAGTCCGAAAAGCGGCGAGTTGATATGAATTTATCATCAGGTTATACCCTTGCAACGATCCCCTTGCAATGAGAATAGCGCACAGACTGCGAATGCACATTATTTCGGGCATGTACAAAGCATCACAAGTGTTACACGACCAGGGGAGGGGAGCTAAGGAAATCGGCTCTTTGTAATTTTTAGTCGTATGTTGTAATTGTAGTTTTCAAGTAACAAGTGAAACCTGTCCACGGCGCCGGGAAGTACCAACTCGCATCTCATCAAACAAGTCTTACCAAAGGCTCTTCTCCAACAGGGTTTTCTGTAGAAGCAGCTGCTATTATTACACTTGCTATCATGGCAGCTTCACGACCACGGGAGCACGGCGTAGAGCTCAACAGATAGGCTCTCTTTAACAACTGAGCATATACGATCGTTACAAGTATGAAGTAATGAATCTTCCTGTCATCACTTGTAGTCATGAGAGCATAGGAGCGTGGTTTGGGCCAAGTTCTCACAGGCGGAAGACCTACGGCGCAGGGAAATTGTGAATGCGAGGTAGTTGGTTTTTGCGTTGTAGTTGATTCTGCATTTTTCAAGTTCCGTCATGCATCAAGCCATGATTAAGTCGTATTCTCAATGCCGAGGACTTTTACCGTCTCTCAAATTTCTCGAGTAATCCTGATCCCAATACCTAACCTTCAACGCCAACCTTTCCCTACTAACCTGTATTTCGTCTTCGTCGAAGGCCAGACAAAACCCCGCGAGCACGTTGCCCAGGGTAGTTTCGAGTGTGTTTGCAGGGCGAATATACGTCCGGGTGGAGTTCTCGTTCGGCCTGCAAGGAAGCAGATTTTGACGGGCGTCGCCTCCCACGGCGTCGATTAGTTGTTAAAATAGCATGTCGTTGCCACCGTACATACTCGGGGGTTGCGCTGTTGGCGAACCTCGACTCCCGAGGCCAGCGTTTTGGGAAATCCACGGTAAGCGAGAGGGGGGATAAATATACCCCTAACTTACTGTCAACGCATACAGAAACTGTTCAGAGGCCCACGGATCATGACCTGCACATATACCCAGTAGTTGATCAATCCGCCTCGTGATAGCCGCTGATCCGACTGTGGAGGGAGAGACCCCCCGTGGCTGTATCTGTGTTGTCAAAGCGTCCAAAAGACTTCCTGCTCAGATCCCGAAACCATTCTAATGATTGCGGAAGCTATTCTAGCCAGCTCTAAGCCACTCTCCTTGTATATCTGCCGAAAAACAAGGGCGCGGCTTCAGGGAGCTTGTGTTGGCGATCATGGCGTCAGCCATCCTGGAGGAAGAAGCTTAGACCACATCATAACCATATCTTGAAATACCCGGGAGCAGTTGCTTTTAGACGAGAATCGTTCCTCTGTCTGGTCGATACATTATTTCCGTGGAGGTACAGATCTTCATCTGGACTGTGCTCTGGCTCTCGCGCCCAGTTCTTCTGACGCGTTATCTGCGCGCAGGAGAATGTCGTACGTAGACACCTTGCCCGCGCAGCAGGGGGCGAGATCCACCAGCTTGGTTGGGCTTTGGGTACTGGCGGTGCTGGAAATATGATTTTTTACTGGAATATAAGTCTCCTGGACGGAGCTGAAAGAGAGTGGGCTTTTAACTATCTCTACCGACTTCACTTCCTGAATTAGCATGCACCAACGGCTACTCATCTGACCAAGTGACTCGACTAATCAATCTATCTACGTAGAATCAAGAAGGAAATTCCGAATTCGTCAGCGTCTGTCTCTTAGCATCCAGCCTCAAGACTTGGACCAACGCTCTACTCTCTCTCCAGAGGTCAGTAATCACTTCGCGAAGCAGTCACTTACTTCTCTCCCGCTCATCCAGCCGTTCAAAATGGTCAACTCACGCCTCTTATCGCTTGTTGTGACAGCCGGCCTGGCCATAGCTTCCGCCATTCCCAGCGCTCCCCAGAGACGCACTCTCAAACCCGACGAAGTCGTCGTCATCGGCGGCGGCCGCGAAGAGATCATGAGCAAGACTACCTATGTCTCCCTCACCAGCCAAGACGGCATGGCTGGCAACAGCAGTGCCAGGGCCCCGGCAGCCTCCTCAGTCTCCAAACACAGCTCCAACTACACGCGCGACCACCGTCTCGAGAAGCGCGGCTGCAAGGGAAGGAGAGTCTTCATCCTCGAGCAGGACAAGAGCATCGTCGGTACCGACGTCCCGATGAGCGGCGTGGTCAACGGCCAGAACAAGGCCACCGTCTCCGTGACCAAGGGCTACTCGGTCAGCAACGAGATCAATGTTTCCGTGAATGCGCAGTGGAAGGTGACCAAGATCTTCCTCGAGGCCAGCTTCTCCACCAGCTACACGAGGACCTGGTCGTCGCAGCACGCCGCCGCCTACACGTTCGAGGTTCCGAAGGGGAAGTACGGCGTCGTCGTGAGCAACCCCTTGATCACGAGACGCACGGGCCGGGTGGGTAACGGATGCATTGGACATCAGACCAGTGCGACCTTCGAGGCGGACGAGCTCTCGAGTATGGCTATGGGAGAGATGTCGTGGGTGCAGGGTGCTATCAGTCTCTGCACTGGCGATACTTACCCGGTACCTAAGTGCAGTGGCGAAGGTTTTCTGTCTTGAGGAGGAAGATCGGGATATCATGTCTCCCTGACCTCGGAAATTCGGGGGAATCGAAGCAGGAAAAAAAGAGGATGGATGCGCTGGAGTATGAAACAATTCGTGCCGGCGCGAAATGTCAGCGACACAGCCAGGGTGTAATTGTATGACGCAGGGGCATCCATCCCGCAGATCAAGTAATAGGTCTGGTGGGCGAGGAAGTGAAAAGGACGGACGGCGAGTTGCCAACGATATGTAGATCCGAAGGGGGCCGGTGTGAATCGGCCCAGAACCAGCCCACCACTGTACATAGCGGCTGAACTAATAAGAAAAGTAGTGAGATGAATACCAGAACCCGAGATATTTGCGATACAGCGCAGCTCAATCCTTTGCTTTTGCTGCTGCTCGTATCCTTGCAAAATCCGCTCAAAAGTGACTAGGCGTGTTCAAAGCCTTCGAATGTGACGCAGCTACAGTAGAAAAGACAGCAGGTTCTTGAGGGAAGGAAGATCGGATCGCTAAGCGAGCAAGACAACTCGAACTATCAACCTACCAAGGATAAGGCTTCGAGGTCCTCTATTTCGGATCTGCCTGGCATCAAAAACCAGAATATCCGAGATTCATGCCGACAGCTGTAGCCCATTTCATGCTGTGCATGCTCCGACGCACACGCCTCTGTCAGGGCCCCGGACGGTTTTCTTGATCCTCTGGCCGTATGCCAGTGGCTCCTCTCCAGCGACATGAGCGGATCTTACCACCAGGCTCAACATCGTGCAACCATGGCAAGAATCCTGGGAGGATTCGACAACTGCATTTGGTCCGGGGCGTCTGGCTGTAGGGGCAGAGGGGGGTAGGGGTTTGGGATAGAGATGGAGAATACTAAGTACTGTTCCTGAGGCTCTAGATATATTTGATAGATTTGTCCTTGAAGATGTTCTAGTACTCGTTCAGCATGCGTTCGGACCGTTTGTTCAAGGCGAAGAGGTTGAACGGGGCTGTTTTGGCTGGTCTGAACTGGGAATCTGGAGCGAGCGCTCGCTCTGCAGTAGGATACTTGACTTTTCGGCGTAGATGATCAATCGTGAGGACTGGAAGGGCCGCTACGATCAGTTTGGTCTCGATACGGGCGATTTCTTCTGTTGGGAGTGCCAAACTAGATCATGCATCAGGTGGGTGCTGATGACGCCGTGTTTCTTCAATATGCTGTACTTTGAGGAGCAGCATCATGCCTTGGAGTCAATAGAGAACAATCTTATGGCCAAGTATGGATAGAAGGAGAGCTTTGGTATGATAGCGACGCAGTGTATGCGTAAATTTGTTTGCGTGATCATAACAAGTCGAAACAAAGGAAAACAAAACAAATCATCCAACCCCTTTTGCTAAGCGGGCAGATCAGGGGAACTAGGGAAACACCTACCATGAGCTAGGTACGAAAGGGGGTAAGCCCCTATTTCTGCCAGACCTCTCATGATTCCCATCAATTCTATTGGTTACGAAGACTCACCGCCCTCGAGACTTTACAAGTCCCACTACTTATCCTCTTTTGTACAAACAATCGAAGGGTCCTAGCTCAAAGCGATCCCCAATTGGGATAGGGAGTGCGACAGAATCTCCACTGATACTGAACGCTTTTGGCTTGGCGAACTTGAAGCAAAAACAATTTTTGGATTGGGGGACATCTAAGCCAAAACAACGTTCCACTGACTGATACTCAAGGTGCTACTCTGCCGTCTATACTTCAATTGGAGAACGGCTACCATGGCATCCCAACCGACGAGCGTCAATGGCTCCGAGAGCGAGTTTGAATTCATTGAGACCCCAAAAGCCCCTACACCCACATTCGAGAAATTCGAGGAGTGCGGTGTGAAGACGACCTCGGTAAGTAAAGACATGCCCGTTTGGCTACAGTGATTGCAATCCATATGGATACTGTGCCGAGATGGTCTTAATTGGTATCTCAAACACTTTGATGCCCCTCGAGAACAAGTTCCCTGTCGCAGCATCTGCCACACTTTCAATCGAACCTCTACTGATATCTAGCAGTACCCAGCGATCAAGAATGCCCCCCTTCCTGCAGATGCCTCTGGTAATACCAGCTTCTCGAACCTCCTCCTCTTCGGGCTCATCACCTTCACACCTACCTACATGTCCTGGAAGGTCGGCGGTGGATTCAAGACCTCCCTATTCTTTGGATTCTTCACAACCGTCCCCATCCTGATCAGTTTCTGGTATCTGGCATCATCGTACAGCCCCCGCAAGAATGAGAAGGTCAAATACCCGGGTCGCCCGGTCGAGCACTACCTTACCTTCAAAAAGGACGAGGACAAGGCCAAGTACTGCGGACAGAACAAAATCCCCATGGAGACTTTTTACTCCATGTACTTCGAAGGAGAGGTCGATTTTAATGGAGACTGCTTGGAGGTTATGGAATACCGACATGACTGGGCTTCCTTTAGATTTACCATGGGCTTGTTTAAACACGTCTTCTTCGTCTTTGCACCAGAAGTCATCATGCACACTAGATCTCAAGGTACGTAAGCAGCGTCGGGTCAGAGGTATTTTCTGATTTGCGATGCGCAGATGAAGAGCAAGTGAGAGATCACTACGATCGAGGTGACGACTTTTACGGATGGTTCCTCGGCCCACGCATGGTTTACACTTCGGGTGTGATATCCGATATCAATAAGGAGGAGAGTCTCGAACAGCTTCAGGATAACAAGCTTGCTATCGTCTGCGAGAAAATTGACCTGAAGGAGGGTGAGACCATTCTTGATATCGGCTGTGGATGGGGAACCCTTGCCAAATTCGCTAGTGTCAACTACGGTGCGAAGGCTACCGGAATCACTCTTGGCCGCAACCAGACTGCTTGGGGTAATAACGGACTCCGCAAGGCTGGTATCTCAGAAGAGCAGAGCAAGATCCTCTGCATGGACTACCGTGATATCCCCGTCCCTGAAGGCGGATACCAGAAGATCACATGTCTCGAGATGGCCGAGCACGTTGGCATGAGACATCTTACTCCTTTCCTGCAACAGTGCAATGATATGATGGATGACGACGGAATCTTTTTCCTCCAGGTCGCGGGACTGAGAAAGAGCTGGCAATACGAGGACTTGATCTGGGGCCTTTTCATGAACAAGTACATCTTCCCAGGTGCCGATGCTTCATGCCCCCTCAACAACTATATTAGCGCCTGTGAGAGTGCCGGGTGGGAAGTCAAGACGATTGATACCATCGGTGTTCACTATTCTGCCACTCTCTGGAGATGGTACAGAAACTGGATTGCCAACCAAGAGAAGGTCAAGGCCAAGTATGGCAACAAATGGTACAGAGTAAGTTTATCGCAAAGATGGACTCCGAGCTTCATCTAACATCAATTAGATATGGGAGTTCTTCCTCGCATACTCCACAATCACTTCCCGTCAGGGAGGAGCCACTTGCTACCAGATCACATTGGTCAAGAACATCAACTCCACCCACCGCATCAACGGTATCAGCACTCAGTTCTCTCTCTCAGGGGCCCTCAATGCCGCTAAGGTTGCTGGTAAGGCTGCCTTTCCCAAGGCAGTTGCTCAGGAGAAGATCGTTAGCTAGGTCCGTCCACACGGACCAGATGATCCATAAAAGTGTGCTTCTAGGAAGGCAACAAACGCGCACTTGAGAAAATCATGCAAACAGGTTCAATAGATAGAAATGGGGTGTAAACCCATACGTAGAGCTCACAGCACCGCAGATGGAGCTGATGTCGTGTAACATTACTTAGGAGGCAGACGTGTTAGTTGGTACAGACACCTGTGCGCAATAGTGCGCTTGCAAGCAAATATGATGGTTAGCTATGAGAAGGAGAAATCTAGAAGTACGCTTATTCATCTTTATGAAATTTCTGTCAACATAACTATCCTCCAAAGGTGCAAGCTTGGCTTGCTGTGAGTACCTGTGACAAGAGTGGAGCTTCGCTTAAACTTCGGGTCCGTTCAGCTGCCCAAAGCTTCGTCACTGACACTCAGCCACACATCGTTTAACGGACCGCGACAGCGACCTCAACCTTTCATCGATGCGGTGATACCGCAGTTCCGTTACTCTTACATTCAGAATCGCCATATCATGTTTTCGGGCTCGAACTCATTTCTGGGAGGCCAGAGTGGTCGCCCAGGCGGCCCTCAGCAATTCAACTCATTCCCAAACCAACAAGGCCAGCAGCAGCAGCAGCAACAACCTCAGCAAGGCTTCATGAATCCCCAACCAACTGGGTATGGACAAGCTCCTCTGCAGCAGCAGTTCACGGGATATCCTATGCAGCCGCAACAGACCGGCTTCCCAGGTCAGCAGCTGCAACAGCAGCCAACCGGCTTCCCAGGCCAGCAGCAGTTTAACAATGCCCAAGCTCCGCAGCAGCAGAGCTTCCAGGCAGGAGCTCCGCCAATGCCTCAAATTCCTCAGCAGTATCAGAACCAGGTTCAGCAGCAGGCACAGACTCTGCAGCCTCCTGTGGCGCCTATCCAGAAGCCCCAGGCGACTGGCTTCTCCCAAATGGCAGACAGCTTTAGATCTCCCCCAGCAGCCGCTGCTCCCGCCCGCGGACGCCGAGCATCGAGGTCGAAGGCGGCCAAGATCCCAAGTATAAGGTTGTCTTTCATCACGGCGCCGGACCAGGCAAAGTTCGAGACTCTATTCAAGTCTGCTGTGGGAGATTCGCAGACACTGTCGGGAGACAAGTCGAGAGATCTGCTTATGCGGTCGAATCTAGACGGCAATTCGCTGTCGCAGATCTGGTAGAGTGCCATAAAGTTGCTGGGTATTGGAGACATGGGACGGCTGACGACGGAATAGGACTCTCGCGGACACCACTCGATCTGGACAGCTACATTTCCCCGAATTCGCTCTCGCCATGTATCTATGTAATTTGAGGATAGTGGGAAAGACTCTGCCTTCAGTCTTACCGGATAGCATAAAGAACGAGGTCTCGAGCATGGTGGATATCATCAATTTCGGCGTGGTGGATGATGTCCCAGACTTGCCAGCCAGAACCAACGCTCCAGATTTCACTGGCAGAGCGAATGCAACGTCTCCTACTATCCACCAACCTCAGCCGACCGCGTCTAACTCTGCCCTATTGACGGCCCAGATGACCGGATTCCCGGCCCAGCAAAACAATTTTCCCGGGGGCTTTGGAGGACAACAGCCAGGCTTTCAACAGCCGATGCAGACGGGCTTCGCTCAACAAGGTATACAGGCAAACCAGACAGGCTTCCAGAACATGTCGAACCCCACTGCTACTGGCTATACTGGGCCTCGCCCTCCAATGCCACCAATGCCTACTGCATACGGCCAGGGCCTTTCACCTGCACAAACTGGGATGGGTGGCATGGTAGCTCCACTCAATAGCCAGCCCACTGGGAGCCCTGGACAGTGGGGGCTGGTCAACGCTCCCGCAAGCGGATTGCCTAACATCGACCTCCTCCAGTCTCGTATGATGCCTCAGCAAGGCCGAGAGCAGGGCTCCTTCACAACTTCCGGCCTACAAGGAAACGCTGTCATCCCATGGGCCGTCACCAAGGACGAGAAGACCAGATACGACTCTGTTTTCAAAGCTTGGGATGGCTTCAATAAAGGTTTTATCGGCGGAGATGTTGCTATCGAGGTTTTTGGACAGAGTGGGCTCGAAAAGCCAGATCTGGAACGAGTCTGGACTCTGGCTGATCACGGAAACAAGGGACGTCTTAATATGGACGAATTCGCTGTTGCAATGCATTTGATCTACCGCAAGCTAAATGGGTACCCGCTACCAGCTCAACTACCTCCCGAGCTTGTTCCACCTTCAACTCGCAACTTCAACGATTCGATTGGTCAGGTCAAATCACTCCTCTCCCAGGAGTCCGATTTCCGTAAAAATTCCGGAGCTTCTCTGTTGCCCCAGAAGACTGGAGTCAGCTATCTTAAGAATCACTCTTTCCGTGGCGGGACTTCGGGTTTCGGTGCGGGCCGGAAGGATGCTACAGTGTTCAAGAATAACGACGACGATGTTGGTTATAAGTCGAGCGCTCGTAGGAGACTTGGCGGGAGCTCTCCTCGGCCCTCTTCGCCCGCGTCTTCGACTTCTAATGACGAGCCCTCTTTGGATCAGCTGAAAAAGAGAATTAGGGAGAAGCAGGTCCTCCTGGATGCCATCGATTTCAAGGACGAGAATGCAGCAGATGAAGATGATGCACTCGATAGACGGGATCGTCGCGAGGCTGATGACTTGTACCGCCGTATTCGACGAATCCAGGAGGACATCGACTCCCACCCAGATGCCTCCCTACGAAATGTTGATACTGGCGCCGAGCGTCGTATCCTGAAGCGACAACTTCAAGGCTTGACTGACAAGCTTCCCACAATTGCATCCGAGGTCCGCAAGACAGAACGAAGCATCGCTGATGCTAAGCTCGAGCTGTTCCGCCTCCGAGATGCCAAGGCTCATCCTGGCAGCGCTTCGTCAATTATAGGTACCGGGCCTGGTGGTACTGTCACAGAATCAGATCGTCTCAAGGCTCGAGCCAAAGCTATGATGCAACAGCGATCCGCTGCTTTGACAGGGAGAAAGATTGATTCCAGTAATGACGACCATGACGCCCCAAAGCGCTTGGAAGAGGAGAATATCAAGATCCGAAACGACAAGGAGAACAATGAACGCTTGGTCAGAGATGTTGAGGACAGCGTTCGAGACTTCTCGCAGGGTTTAGAGGACAGTCTCAAAGAAGGTGCTCAAGATGCGACGAGCGAGCATGAAAAGCGAAGGTGGGAAGATGGCCTCGGAGTTGAGGACGAAGTCAAAGACTTTATTTTTGATCTACAGCGATCGAGCAAATCTGCTAGAGTGCGCACCGAGGACCGTAGCCGTAGCTCACGAGAGACTTCTTCCCGCTCAGAGTCGTCGAGATATGATAGCCCCTCTGCCACATCACCAGTTCAAGCAAAAGCCGCTCCTCCTGCCGCCGCCGCACCAGCTTCTGGCGGAACCTACTCGCAATACAAAACACCCGAGGATCGTGCAGCATACATCAAGCAACAGGCTGAGCAACGTATGGCTGAGCGTCTTTCTGCGCTTGGTATCAAGGCACCTTCAAAGCCGGGCGAGTCATCTGCACAGAGGCTTGAGCGGGAGAAAGAAGAGAGAGCCGCCAAGCTCAAGAAAGCGGAAGAAGAAGATGCTAAGCGGGAGTCTGAGAGACAAGCCAGAATCAACGAGGAGCAAGGCATTCCTCCTCCAGCCCCAGTGGCTGCCCCTGTAATGAAGAAGCCTCCACCACCGCCATCAAGGAAGGCCGCGAGAAGCGATGCTAGTGAACGTAAAGCGGAAGAGGAGCAGAGAGTGCTGGAAGAAAAGAAGGCTCAAATTCTGGCCACGCAAAGCCTGGAGTAAGCTGCTAGAGTAGATTGTCACGGAAGACCAAGCTAATAATATTAGGGATGATGCATCGAGACAAGAGAATGAGCTTTCCAGGGAGAAAGATGCGGCCGCTGCACGTCTCAAAGCACTCGAGGAGCAAGTGAAGGCTGGTAAGATCAAGAAGGATGAAGAGAAGCGGAGGAGGAAGGCCGCACAAGCAGAAGCCAAGAACCAAGAAACCAGACTGGCGGCCCAGAGAGCCGAGATTGAAGCAGCACAGGCTCGTGAAAGAGAACTCCAACGGCAATTGGAAGCCATGGACGACGATTCCGACTCTTCTGACGACGACGAAGGGCCTGATCAGGCGACACCCCAGGCTTCCACCCCTACTCAAGGTAGCCAGGAATTCGAGAGAAAGGCAGTTTCTCCTCCACCTCCGCCGCCTGTCCCCAACGTTGTCGCTCCTGTGGCACCAGCGGCAGTCACGACTACTCTACCAGTTGCGAGTCCCCCGTCTGAAGCCGAGACCAAGAACCCATTCTTGAAAAAGCTCGCTCAAGGCAGTGCTGACAGTGCTTCGGCTTCGGCTCAGTCCAACACTCAGTCTAACAACCCATTCCACCGTCTACCTGCTCAAGAAGCTCCTCCACCTGCCGTACCGATCATCACGCAGCCTACAGGTGCAAGATCTCGCGTTCGCCCCGAAGAAGACGAATGGTCCGTTGTGGGGTCAGACAAAGAAGACGACTCTTCAGACGACGAAGGTCCAGGCGCAGGAAACGCTCGCCACCTCGCATCTATTCTGTTCGGCACAATGGGCCCTCCACGTCCATTGTCTGCTGCCGGCGGTGCCGGATCTACACCAACCAGCCCCTCTCCCGGAGCGGACGCGGTTGCCTCCCCTCCACCACCACCTCCGATGCCTATGGGTGGCGCACCTCCCCCACCTCCAATGCCCAGTCTCGGTGGCCCTCCCCCTCCTCCACCTATGCCCGGATCAGGCGTACCAGGAGGTCCGCCTCCCCCTCCCCCGATGCCAACTGCAAGCGGACCCCCCGGCGGTGGCCGTCCGGCTGCGTTGCTAGGCGAGATTCAAATGGGCATGACGCTGAAGAAGACGCAGACCAAGGATAAGAGCGCTGCCTCTGTGGCGGGACGGGTGTTGGACTGACTTGCCGCAACAGAGTAATGGGATGACGGATTATGGGCGGTAGCAATGCACGGGTTGGATTTGTGGATGCAGGGCTAGAGACGAGCGTGTGTATATTATTCGTGTGGCGAGCGGTGGTTAGCGCATACAAGATTGGCGAAGAATTAAGTGTAGGTTTTGATGTGTTTGTTTATTGCGTTTATTTACGTTTCCTCTGGGCTGTGGCAGTCGTTTACCATGTTTACAACTGCGCCAGGAAATCTTTGTACGCCTTTGCTGATAAGGTATTGGCTAGATATCTTTTCTCATTTGAGCCAGCATACATTCAGCTTCCTTTGACTAGTAAACTGCCTCGTGGTGTTATGGGTGCATGATCTGTTTACAAGCCAGGGTTTGAAACAGTTGATTATACGTGCTGCTTATGAGTACATCATGTATGAGAAGTTGTTAATCACATCGCGCATTAAATATACAGTGACGCCAATGGATTTAAACTCTTCGCCCTCACGCGGTGCTAATATACACGCTCAGCTTGTCTGGAATAGCCAAATTAAGAGGAAATGGCAATTACGATTACGACCATCTATCTCCTCTCTTTTTAATCAATATCAAGCCTATTCTTCCAATCGTTGATTTCTCAACAACACCAGCTATCCCCCTTTTATTATTGACACTAGATCTACCAACGTCCCGGGGCTTTTGTTTGCCCGTCCGTTACGGACGCATTGATTCGAGACTCATGAACGCGCATATCGTTCACGAATAAAGAAATATGATTGTGGGATTAGCTCCACCCGGCGATTCCCCTCCGCATGAATTTTTAGCTCCATTAAGAAGCTTACCCCTACGATCCTGTCTTCTCAAGTCGCGTATTCACACAAAGACCAAAAGCGGCAGATGTAAACCAGGATAGAGCAAGGAGTTCTTCTTCGTTGACCTAAAAGCTGGCTCTTTCTTGAAAGAGTAATTAGGTGTTGATCTCTTCTACTTCACGGGATTGTTGTGCGGGAAAGAAAGCTCTGCTCTGGGCTGTTGCTGGTGGAGCCTTCACAGCGATGCAAAGGGTCTCTCTTCTTGGTACTGTAGCTTCTCTTGTATTGGAATGACAATAGAACAGACTCCGGCCGAATCAAAGAATATGGCAAAAGGCGGAAAGGTTTGATTGGTTCTTCCTGCCGACAGAGTCGGTGACTGGGATGTATTTACTTTGCCGTATTTACTTTCTTCGCTTCGCAAGGATGCCTGTGAAGCCTTGAGCCGATCTTCGGATCTGGTGCCCTTCGTGCTCTCCGACGCCCAGAGCAGGTTCTGTTCTTTTTCGCAGACCTTCACCAGCGACTCCTCGAATTCCGCCGTCGATCCCATGAAGTTCTCTCCACGTGGACCCTGAGCCGCTGTTCCGTATCGCGCTCAAGTCATGTCGACGACGCATCCCTTTCTCGTGCATCGGAAGTAGAAATTACCACAACGCAGTGCTCCTCGCCATCTCGGCCGCCCGTTTGGAATTTCCTAAGCCCGGAATCAAGACCAAGCCCGAACATGGTGTGTAGCTTTGGTGCTTGGACGTTCATTTTGATTGATTGGGTTGTAGGTACGTACTTAGCGGACTCTGGCACGGTTCTGAATAACTGATCGGACTCTTTGAAGTCTTTAACCTACGTCGGACTGGCGAAGCTGGAGTTAAGGAGACGGGTATTTTTGAACCGGGGTCGGAGATCATGAACTCGTAGCTGAGCAAAACCGTGAGGGCTCTAAGAGGGATGGGCTCTGGGCTACCCTGAAATTTGGCGCCATCTTAATCGCGGTGGCAGAAATTTGTTAAAAGGTCAGTGATAACATAAGGAGATAGATGGGCATAAGAAGGTATGGAAGAGACGGGGGCTGACGGCTACAGTCATGATATAGGCCTTGACCCTTGACCCTTGATTGACCACTCGACATCATAAAGTATTCTAGCTCACTGTAGTTCCATCACATAATCTTAGGGCCAATAGTACCTTCAATTACCCAGCATTTTGTGCAGGTCAACATTATGTTTCGATATTCTTCTTTTTTTAAAACACCTGAGAGAATATACCCATTGAAAACCTTTCAACTTTGGATACGGAACAACAATACAGACTCTGAAGTTTTCCCGAAACAACTTGAGGATGTAAAGTGAGGATCGCATTCACTCACTTACATACAGTCAAAGTGAAGATCGAGCAAAGAAAAGTGGCCTACTTCGTTAAAAACTTTTCAAAAGAATGAACGAGCAGAGAGAAAATTTCTCCGCGACATAAATCTCCAGCTTCTATCAGCCTGTTACATGCAGAAAATTCATCACTTCACTTAGCAGAGGCTCCAATGGCTACGAACTCGACAGCCCACGCTCTCGAGCCAATACCTCTCCGCACACTCGTCGTACTCCTCAAATATGAGTTCATGATCTCTGACCCACGATACAGGAAGTTTGGTCTACTGGCTACGAGCCTTTCTAATCCTGACATGCTGGAAGCTAACAGGCACATGTTTAAGATGGACGGTCGGTCCGTGATGTAAATAAGACAATCCGCTCACAGCGACACTTGCAAAGATCTCAGCTAATGTGTAAATTGTAGAAATAGAAGCCTGCACAGATTCTTGGAATTAGATCGGCCTTCCCCAAACGAGCGTTACCCAGCAACAACATGCGAACCTCATCCCAACGCAGGATGGGACGTTCAAAATCTCAGCTGGGCAGAGAAGGAGTTGGTCTTCCAGGAGACACGAAATCATGATGGCTGCTACAAGGCCATCGGATTGTTGCAATACTTCTTCGATTGGTGCCCAGCAGAACAGAAAATCATGATTCAGATCGCGGATGAGGTATCCAAAGCCCCCCTCCCCCTAACATACCGGGTACATTGGCTCTGAACAGCATCATCAAATCCAGAGATTAAGAGAATTGGATCAGGCTGATTCCATGTGCTATCTCAGAAACCCTGCTTGGTTGATATGCAACATTGCCGAATGTTTGAGTTCAGCGTTGAAGGCCCAAAGAATCGTAGGTACCGGCAGAGCCCATTCTTCTCAGCATTCATGTCTCTAGGTCTTCTTTTATCCGACGTTAACTTTCTCTTGAAACTATCGCACAACGAAAACTAACTCCCAGGTGTGTAGACATTCGAAGCACTCTCGAAAAACGCGGTTCCTTACCTGGTGGACAGCACATAACGCCAGTCACTGGTTCCCGACACATCGAGCCTCACTGTGTCATGGGGTTTTTGCGTCCTGGTTGTATTTCTGTGCCTTGGCTCAAGACATCTTACTACGTGGCCGATTTGGCTCGCATGCAGTAAGTCTATTACAAACAGTGTACTGTTGACGGGCTGTTTCCCTAGTTGTTTACACTCGAGACCTCGCCCGAGGAACTTGCCGGGAGTTATCCTGGGTCGTCTGCGCTCAGAGTTAATCACTGACTTCTGAGCCTTGAAGGTACGGGAGGAACGCGCTCGGTCCACGAGGAGAGACATACTTCATAGGATCGAGTACGTAGAAACTCTTAGCTTTTCCCCCGACGCCTCCAGATTTCAGTCCGGGAGACCAGCTTGAGGACTAACTCTCTAAGCGAGATGATACCCAAATCCATCATTGCAGAAAATAAGGCTGATTTGGTTGAAGTCTACGAGTTCGAGAAGTCCATGAAAAATGTCTGCGAGAACCTCACTCTTGACCATATTCGGGCAACACGACTTGGAGATAGTCATCCCGTATCAGCTAGATTGAAAATGTGTGCCGAGCGCGTTTTCAAACGCTGGAATAAGTGAGCAAAACAGAGCGAAATCGCCATTTACATATTGTACAAGAGCTCCGGTCATATGGCTTGACTTCTTCCAGCTTCATTTTTGAATTCGCAAATGCTGATTTCAATGTGTCCTGTAGTAGAGACGTCGAAGGCTGGTGCGAATATTGTGGGAAGGGCGGTCGGGCTATCAATGGGATGGCTATGAAGAGATGCATTGGATGCCGGGACAAGAACACATACTATTGTTGCGATCAGCATCAGGAGGCCGCTTGGGAACTACACAGACTGACATGCGGGGCCAAGGAGTCTGGAGTCTGAGGCTGGAAAGCGGCCAAGCTGGAGGAACCATGGGGGAAGAGAGTTATTTGATGGGAAATCTTACGTTTCTGACTGGTAGCCATAGGAATCGCTTTGTATTCTTGTTTTCCACGAGTGCCGCAAGCCAGCCGCCAGACTGTCTGCGATCACCTCGTTTTATGGACAATCTCGGCCTCCGTGTACAGTGCTCTAACATCAAACATGCAAATCAGTAGCTTGTCTATTGAAGATAAACGGCTGAAGACCTCAACAAAACGGAGCCATTGCTTTTTGGATGGAGTGGTACGGCCCACGGTGAGCAGCCTTGTTAAGAAAATAAAAGTAAACAGATAAATGCGAACACTCTATATTTTGAACTTGACATAGGTCAGTTCATTGACCAGTAGCAAAGAAGCTATGGAATTGACCTATAAATTTATTATATGCTTCTAGCCGCGCAGAACTTTGGACGGCTAGGTCATCTATGATTCGCATGCTTTAGAGCCGCAGCCATTGCGATCCGGTCTAACCATCCCTCTAAAAATGGCTTGAAAATCCGATATCCTCTATATGAACCAGAAATTGTCAAGCCAGCTGAGTCAATAAACGTGTTATGGGTAGAATTCAGACTTCCTGCGGAAAGTTCTTGAAAAGTAGACCTTGGCCAATCACGCAAGCGGCGTCGTGTTGCTCTGGTCTATACCCAGGCTACTTATTCCTTCAATCAAAGGCTACATCTACTCGTACGCTCACCTTTATACAGGGAGATTTTACATTTTTTATAGTAGCCCTGTACTATCCTATCCTGCACCTGGGACTTCTCGCCTTGGCACGATGTACATCTACTCCAGAAGGTTGATGACAACTTTATGTTAGTCCATGATTTAGAGACCGAGTCAGTCTAGAGACTGGCTCAGCCGATCATATCTGAGGTAGAAACTATCCAATACTCAGCAGATAATGAATAGTCCGCTGCTAATCAGACTTAGCTTACATGTCACGTATATTGAAGCCGAGGAAGTCTCTGGCTACTCTGATCCGCAAAAACTTCTACGAAGAAACAAGTTGGAAAGTCTGCCGGGATGCGACCTAAATGTTTCGCGGGGCTCATATTTACCATTCTGATAGAACCCATCAACTAATCTGCGTCGAAACATCCATCACAGCTAACGTGTCTATAGTTGCCGCATGTATCACCCAGGCTCTTGCTAACATCCTTGCGATCAAGACTCTGCCGTAGAGTCAGCTGGGAACTACCAATATTCGGAAAATAGTTACCTGACAACAAATCCAATTGCATATCAATACTTCCGACTTGCTAGGCTCATGATCTACACATTGCTCCCAGCTTTGATGCGTGCAATCAGCACACGGCTCATTGTTTCTGAAGTACTTTTTCGTGCCGTTAAACTTATCGCACTGGTCAGCTGCTGAGGATTGAACTCGGCGATGATGACTGGGGTAATACTCTGCAACAGACCCAGACATACGGAAAATCGCTCGAAGATTGTTTTGATGGTTGGCGAGTGTCTAGCGCGTCACGTTTCCGAGACTTAGGATGTGCCATTTTGCTTCTAGTGTGATGAGAAGATGGTCTAGGGAAGCTCAGAGCTGAGAATATTGCAACGGCCGTCTCAGCTGCGCAAGTTGAACTCGCCGAGCTATTTTTACTCGCCCTTCATCCAGAAGCATTCTTTGTCCCGAGTTGGGCGCGGAAAATCGCCACCACTGGTGGTTAAACGAGCAAGACTTACCAAGCGAGGAAAACAAAGCAGTCAGCGCAGTGTGGGCTTTTATTGTACATGGCCATTACGGCCAAATAGACAGAGATCAAATCAAATGAGCTGCATACAGAGACTTACTAGCACCGGCTTGCAATTGATAAACAACAAACAAATATACATTCTGTGCACTGGCCAAGATAAGCGTAGCTTCCCTCTCCACACGAGCGGCCGAAATTTCTCTATAACTATTCGACGTAGACCCGCTTACTAGGTAAATAGTGTGCTAGTTCAATGTTTTGTTTTGTCAGGAATGGTGGTGGATACCCGAGAGTTTCTTTCTTCAATCCCGCAGTAACCAAGCGCTTTCGAAATATTGTTGAGTATGTAGGGCTCCTTTATACTAGCAACTGGTCTACTCTCTATGACTGCATCAACCCTAACGTCTTCTGGTGAAGTACCTCAATCCTGGGTTATAATTCTCTACAGTTTTCCACTAACGCAGAAAGCGGCTCGCCATTGGACTTTTTCCATCGAAGCCATACAACGAGAAAAGAATCGGCTTCCAAGGTGAGTCTGGAGGGATCGTGCAAAACAATCTATTCGAACAGTTAGTTACCTCTCCCAGCTGAGCGGGACACTCTAAGTCAATGTCTGTAGTCTCTAGAATGTACAGGAGGTAATCATCACCATAAACCAAACAAACGAGATCGACAAGACGATCGAGGCGTGGAATTATCGCAGCCACAAGCTGATCTCTCAGCTCAGAGATCAGAGAAGCGAGTTCTCTTGCAGTCGAGCTATTCGGACCCAGGAAATTGGTGTCGTGGGAGAGTTCAGTGGTCTCATGACGTGTGATCGGAGATTATTGAGAGCCACTGTACAGCAGTGAAAGGTTATCCAGGCTTTTAAGCTGCTGCGGCGTTGAGAGCAAAACTACTGCTACAGGTGATCCTACAGCTACAAGTTCCCCCGCTGATGAGAGAAATATTGCTAAAGAGAATGCAGGGTGGGCAATACGACCCCGAGGACATCGTACAGATGGAGCCTGTCTTGCTTTAATCGTAAATTTATTTCTTCGTGTAAGGCTTCGAGCTAATTCAAGACGTAAATGCATACCACGAGTACCACTCATATTTACTTCGCAAGTACGACGTAGCTAGAATACGATTCTCTACAGTCCGCGGGTGGCTATTCTCGTCGCGTAGCTTTCCGCCCTTCTTGTCTTTGAAAAAAGAAGAGATCCGGTGGTTGAGCCGAGCCCAGCAGAACAAGGGACGAAAAAGCGTTGTCAGGGGGAGCCACATCCAAGCCGAGTTCCGGGCTTGGGGTTCTTGGTGCAGACCGGGGCTATCTGGATCGTCCGGGCCGGAGTTTTAATGCTCGATTGAGGAAAAGCGGGATTTAACACATTAATGAAAATTCCTAGATCCGGAGGAACTGTTTGCTGCTGGTATTCACCGGGTAATTGCTGGTAGACTCGGTTAACAAGTAACCTTGACTCTCCCAGAGCCATTCAAGCCAAAGCGAGAGCATTTTAGACCTGAACGTAAATCCGACCTAACCCATTTCGCAGCTGCTCGTACTTCGATACAGTAGTGAAGTATGAAGTACCTCTTGAATGTTCTCAAGACGCGTTCATGCTGAGATATATTTTTTCTCAAATGTGAAAGGCATCCTTTCTTCTTCTCGGAAATATTCCGCGCAATACTTTGTAGAATCTTGCGTAAACCAATGGCAAGGAAGAATGACTGGATAATAGGGCTTGACGCCGAGACGAGACGCTACTTACGAATTCAATAGAGAGAAGGGCTACACAGTACATAGTACAGCGCCCTCCCCGAACTGAATGTTAAATCATACCAAAAATGGAGCCAGACTGGAGCTCATGTGAGTAACATTCAAGGCTATGTAGCTATAATATCAACTCAATTTAGCCTTTCTTCCTCTTGAGAAGTACCGAGGAAGTTTCTTTACCTGCCCTGGTTTTTATACCAGGCCAGTTTCTGGCTTTTGCCTGAATTGAGCAAGGGTACACAACGGATTGGGAATAGAGAATCAGACTTGTACATTCAACATTCAGCCGGGTGATGCAAGGAGGGATCGTAGACAGGTACTTCCTCAAGACCTATAAACATTTCTCGTTTCGGGCGTTCCAAGCGCGCGACAATGCCTGAGCCATGCTCATCGATTTCGTGCTGGCCAGCACTCCAGTCACCGTGGTTCAGGGCTCTCTTTGGATAATCTCTACACCCATGGGTATTGGGTTTCTGAAGTAACGTGGTGAAAGCTACTGATTCTCGAGCTTGCAGAGGTTCGCCGACTCTACGGAGTGAGTTTAGTTTCAGCTACGCGAGCTCGCGAAGGGGCTCAGGTAGGGTCAAATGAAGGCCCACGTTCGAATCAGTTGGGAGACTCGAAATAAAACATTTCTACTTCTTCATTTCTTGTTCTTCCTTAGGGGATTTCTCGCAGGCTATCATATAGTACGAGCAGAGCGACTCCGACACATACTCACGGCATCTTCCACAGCTCTGCTTTACTTTGTGTATATTTGCGTCGAGAGTCACGTTTTGGAAACCGCTTCGTTATTTCATTCACTGTCTTTTACTGACGAAGAAAAGTCTTCCTGGCGCTTACCACCTATTGCTAATCACCGGCTGATGCATTCGCATCACGACGCCGAAGTGCCCTTGATATACCAGAGGAGTCAAGAGGGCGGATTGATCACGAGAGTCGAGTCGCAGCGTATCACTCGCTTGAAGCGTGTCAGCTTCAATAGCGTGTATTGATCTGGACGCAACGAGTCTCGCATTCAAGATGTCTTCAGGGTTGACACATGGAGCTTCCCAGAATCTTCGGAAGTTTCTACTTTCACACACGCGCCGTTTCACTGAGGCTCACGTCTCTGCTCGTACGTCGTGCGTGGGCGGATGGAGGAATGGTCGGAATCGGCGTAAGATGGTCGGAATACGATATCGGATCCTGGCAGATTGAGATGGCCATCAAGCAACTTGGCTGTGCTGCCCAGCACGGAACTGATACCTTTTGTTAGAAATATACAAGGTACGGAGATTACCGCACGGAACGGAGACTAAGGCTTAGTAAGCCTACCTTGTATATATACTACTTCAGCTCTCTAGAACTAGAGTCTACACCTTTTGATTCTGTCACCTTTGGCCAAGGTCCAGCGAGAAAGACAGGTCGAGTGTCAGGTGACGAGACAAGCGAAACGGGCTGTCGTATACAGCTTTAGCAATTAACTCTTCTCTTCGCTAAACCCTCTCATCGCAATCTTCCTTGCTGTCGGTTTAGCAAGTATCGAGCCAACTAGCATGTGTCGACTTGAGTCTCGAATCGCTGTAGCTTGGGCATATTGAAAATCCGAGTACAGCTTCAGGTGTTGGCGACGCCTGGGTCTAGTGGTCCTTTTTTTGTATGTTGATGTTGGAAATTAGCATATAATATACGCCAGACTAGAAGAGGAAGACTCTAAGCTTAATGAGGCAAAGCCTTAGCAGCTATTTCTGCTCTCTATAGAGATTACTATGATGAATTTTTGGTATTACATAAATTATTCAATAAATGTATCATGGTTCGAGTTCAGAATAAGCGTAAACTACAAACATGATTCTGCAAACATAACATCTAAACCTACTGGCGAGACTCTATTTTACAATCAATGTTTTCCATGCTTGGAATTTCAAAAGTCGCCAGCTTCAAGTAAGTATCCGAAACATATCAAGCCAAGAGAACAGAATCGTTCCAAACGCCGGCCGAGCCCTAACTCTGGTAGCGATTTTCACCCCTGACAGTAGTTCGCTCGCTGGTAATTGCTGCACGGCAGTCTCATAATAACCTTAAATTGCGGGTTCCTGTAGGGGCAGGAATTGAACAGTTCGGAACATCTTCAGCGAGAAAGTCGCTTCGAGCTTGGTATATACCCTGGCCGTAACCATTCCTCTCCGTCTGGTAACAGGCGTGCTCACTCTGGCGATGTGAAGGGACAGCCATGCTGCTCTCCAACCGCTCCTCGCAGTTCCGACAATACGCAGCCAGCATATGTGCTCTGCTTCTTCTTGTGACTTTTGGACACTACTACTTCTGGACAACGGGCAGCCTCCGGAGGCTGACCAGTACCTCAGCGCAGTACAATTACGTGTCGTACAAGAATACTACCAGGTCACTGGTAGCAGCTCCAACAGTGACGGTCACTGCCCATGAAGTCGTCGCACCTCCGCCTCACACCATCACCATCCACGAATTTGCTACAACAATCTCTTCGGATCCAACGCGCCCACCGCAAGTAGAATCAGTGCCGATTGCCACATCGATCCCACAGAAGATATGGTATAAATCCGGGCCCAAGGGGGTAAGCAGTGACGCCGCAGTGTGGATGGGAACCTGCCTGGAGAGAAACCCTTATCTCCGCCGCGAGATCCTTACGGATCAATCCGGCGATACCTACGTGAAGGCTCTATACGCACATCGTCCCGACATTGTCTCCATCTACCTGGCTCTCTCGGTCCCGATCCTCAAGGCTGATTTCCTGCGGTATTTGATCCTATATGCAGAGGGAGGGATCTGGAGCGACCTGGACGTGTCCTGCGAGGAAATACCGATTGAGGATTGGATACCGGAGCAGTATAAGAAGAATGCCGGATTGGTGGTGGGCTTGGAATTCGACAGCCCTGATTGGGAGAATGAAGAGAACCTGCGTTGTTCTTTCGCCAGCTGGATGATTATGGCGAAGCCGCGTTCCCCGCATCTTCTGATGGTTATCGAGGATGTGTTGCAAGCCTTTATAGAGATTTCCGAGGAACACAAGGTGCCCATCTCGGGCGTCACCTTCGGCATGATAAGCGACGTGGTGGATGTGACTGGGCCAAGGAGGTTGACGCGCAGTGTTGTCAAGAGCCTGGAATTGCAGCTGAAGGAGACGATTGGTGATAAGAATGTTTCTGGTTTGACGGAACCAAGGCTGCTTAGCGACGTATTGATTCTACCCGGGAACGCTTTCGCTGCTCTGCAGAATGGTCATCCCAAAAACCAGGTAGGCATTGGAGAGTTCCTTTCCCAGATCTAATCATCCTCAGACTTCTCTTCATACAAATCCTTGCAAAGGTCGCAGCTAATCTTCTCGTGTCAACTAGGGGCCGGCGTTCATAACGCACCATTATGCTGGTAGTTGGAAGAATGATCACGGTGGCGAAGAAACTAGGTAAGCTCGATCGTTAAGACGCAGAGGAACGGCGAGGATAACGAAAGAATATTACTAGCCCTCCACCGCCATCGACTGAGACATCCGAAAAAACGTCCGAGGCCGAGCAGCAAGAAAGTGAAGAAGCAGAGGATAAAGAAAACAATAATTCGGAGGAAGGAAGCCAAGATAAAGACGGCAAAGACTAAAGCTATAGATGAGCAGCCGAATCATTGGATGTTTACGCCGACGTTGACGAAAAACTTTGAGGGAACGAGAGCGCTGGCCTCGCATAAACGCTGCAACTTCACAACGAAGGAGGCGACGTAGCGAACGGCAGAACGACTACAAGGATCAAGATAGGAAGAGAGAGAAAATGTGCTGTTGTTTATACCCAAACATTGTACAAAATATTGTACCGATAATCGTATGTAATGCGAGTAGTAATAGTCTTGGCTCGTGTCTACCAAAATCCGCTTGACATGACCATCACCCAGATATGGATTATTTGCAGCTGAGGCAAACAGGCAACATCAGATTTCCGGTAGGAGTAACAAGGCCAGCGTAAGTTTCGAATCAATTGCAGCTGGTTATGAGATCTGGGTGAATTCAGGTTGAAAAATAAACAGAAAGACCCTTGAAAGTATATCTGCATGCTGTCCCTCTGAAAGACAAATAAGACTCGAAATGACAATGTAAAAAGCTTGCTCAAATCGAAATACCCGATTGAAAGGGTCCCTGTGAATACTATTGTTCCCAGAGGCCATTGATAGATATTAAATCATAACGGCGGGAAGGTGAAGATGCTATACTGCAAGCAAAACATGATAGAAACGGTTACATAATGATTCGAGGTTTGACGGTAGAGACCTATCGACCAAAAAATGCAGCGCAACGACTCTGTTTTACTCAAAATGCTCAACTCAACACACTGATTCTCGATCCACAAGATGCTGAACTGGAAGACTGATTTACACTTTGTTTAGACTTCATAGTTTAGCGGAAAATAAATTTAGGACGATTATACCTAGCGGTACGAATGTCATTATAGAGACGACCTCATGCAGAATAATAGCTTCAGAAGTTGGTCATGATTTTTTGCCTTCACGAAAGAGGAGAAGATGTGACTGCAGCTGATGCGAAAGTCCATTGTGTAATCATTCAGCGGCCGTCAAAGCTTGGCGTCGAGAACTTTTTTTTCCAGCTCGAGAATTCCCCATACCAAATCCAGGATTCCAATAAAAACACAAAATATGGCGAAACGAAAGCGCACTGAAACCGGTGAAAATATCGCAGCTCAGGTGGCGGTTCCTATGAAAAAGGTCAAATCAGCAAGCTCTTCTTCAGCGAAAGAACCGGTCACAATTCAAATCGTCGCGGGGTCCTACGACCGAATCCTCCACGGCGTAACAGCAACAATCTGTCCTTCGAACGAAGTCCTATTCGCGGATACTTTCCTGTTCAATGCCCATACGTCTGCCATTAGATGCCTGGCACTTTCTCCAGTCTCCGCCCCTGTTCCAAAACAACACCAGAAGATCATCCTCGCCAGCGGCAGCACTGACGAAAGAATAAACCTCTATCACCTCTCCGCACACGCTCCTTCGAAGATTACCGTTCCAGTCATTCCATCCCTTACATCTAAAGCCGTTGTTGAGAACCCCCAGAACCGCGAACTGGGCTCCTTACTTCACCACTCAAGCACAGTGACTGCCTTGTACTTTCCAAACAGGAGCAAACTGCTGAGCTCGGCGGAGGACAGCACAATCGCGGTGACGAGAACGAGGGATTGGACTCTCTTATCTACGATCAAGGCTCCTATCCCGAAACCAGTTGGCAGACCGAGTGGGGATACAGCACCACTGGGCGGTGCGCCAAGCGGAGTCAATGATTTCGCCGTGCATCCCTCCATGAAATTGATGATCTCCGTCGGGAAAGGAGAGAAGTCTATGCGATTGTGGAATCTGGTTACAGGAAAGAAAGCCGGGGTGCTAAACTTCGACAGAAGAATGTTGGCCGAAGCAGGCGAGGGTAGACACAGCAGTGGTGAGGGTCGAAAAGTGGCATGGGGCTCGACCGATGATGGCGAGGAGTTCTGCGTTGGATTTGAGCAAGGAGCTTTGGTTTTTGGCATGGACAGCAAACCGAGATGCAAAATCTTACCTGAGCCGAAGACGAAAATGCATACAATCTGCTATATCCAGGTGGGCGAGGACGACGATGTCCAGGTTCTGGCAATATCTACAGAAGACGGAAGAATCTTGTTCTATTCTACTAGACCCTCAGATCTTGTCACAGCAGAAGTCGCTGAAGGGAAAGAGGCGCCGTTACTGTCTGCAAAATTGATAGCACAGCTCGGCGGCAAGGATGTGAAGCTATCTGGGCGCATAAAAGATTTCGTCGTCCTGGACATTAAAAAAGGAGCATCTAAGGAATTCATAATTGTTGCAGGAGGCAGCGATGGAGCTCTAAGGCTATGGAGACTTGCATCCAAAGATCTGGCAGCACATGGTGGGAAGACGAAGCAAGTCGGCAAATTACTGGGAACATACGAGACGACGAACCGGATCACATGTCTGCAGGCTTTTGTCATGTTGCCGAAGTTGGAAGGATCTGAGAGCGAAGAAATTGAGGAATTTCAAGGGCTTGAGGAGGAAGCAAGTAGCTCTGATAGCGAGTAATGATACCCGATGTTTCGTTTCCAAGCACGGCTTCCCTGAACAACATGGAGATGCAACATACACGGAAATCACGTCCCGGCTTACAGATATCGAAGCGGCTATCTGTTGAGAGTTTGGTATTTCGGAACTCCCCATGCCTACCTTCTTGCTCTTGCTAGGTGCAGTATTTGACCAAGTATTTATTTATTTGTCCTCACAAAAGTCAATCCTCGCTTCTACCAATGTACTCTGCTTTCGTTGTCCTGTACCTGTATCGCGATCTTCAATTTGTTAAGCTCGTGGCACCGCGCCACGGAAACGATCTTAATGAGTCCGTAGCCTGCCTGCATTACTGCGGGCGGGTGCAAATAAGGCAACTGTCTGAATGCCAGCGGCCGCGTTTTAAGAGCAAATATGTTCTTATCCCCCGAGAGTTCACTTGTTCCTTTTCGCCTTCTTGTTTACACCCGCTAGGCTATCTTCTTTCCCCTTGACCTTCTGCTCAGGAATTCCGGGACTTCTCACTCGCACTAGAATTCGCTCATTATCGAGCTCCCTCTTCTTAATCCCAAACGCCTCTAGATGAACTGGCATCATATCATGCAGTCCACGAGGACGGAAACCTCTATCTGCTTTCTTCTCGTAAAACTTTCCATGCCTCTTATGATCGCTTTCCTGCTGCTTCGAGTTCGCAGGTCCCTGTCGGCGACATCTGTGAGACAGGTCGTAGCGATGGATTCATCGGCAATCTGAACTACTTGCGGGATTTTCTCCATCTTCTGGATCGTTGTGCCTCGAATACAGAACTGAGGAGCGCTGCTTCTGAAGCTGTGGAATACGGATCGCTGATATATGATTCGTCGATTGTGTGTCCCGGGCGAGGGGCGGACGCTGGGTCGTTTCAAGTATGACTGGGATCACATAGCAAGATTTATAGCTTGCACCAAATACCCCTCCTTTACTTTCAATTCTAATGAGTGATTTTGGTTATGGTGTGTCTCTCGGATACACCGATGATGGATTTGGAGGGCTTTGTGGTTTGGCTATTGTGTTTTGTATTGTGCTGAATTGTTCAAAACTAAGCATGCATACAACAAGATTTAAATTTTTGTGAATAAAAGCCTTATGGAATCAGGGCTTGTAGGACGGCATCGCCAAATATTTGAGGCGCTATCCAGGCCCGGCATAATCTCGTAATCTGAAAAAAAAAAAGCAAACCAAAATTTCAAATGGACATTAGAATATGATGTAATTCCCAAGTTCGAGGTCTAGCCAGGCATGAGGAAGTCCAAGATAACAAAATCACTTCTGCAGGGGAGTGTGGAGTTTGAATAGGTTTATGTATAATGTGATGAATTTGGAAAAGACAATACACTGTACTACGAAGATCAGGATCATTGGATCGCTGTGAAGTTATCTGAGTCTTTAATTATTTGAAGTAGAAGCTCGAGTATGAAAGAGACCCACTACTTTAGCTCGGCCATTGTTCTCAGCTTAAATGCCATTCCCCATGATAAAACTTCGAGTGCTGCAAGACTCAATTTATCTACCGACTCTTTCTTCTCCTTAGCTCTAGAGAATCATCATGATATACCATAACGAAATCGGAACGAGATTATATCTTGACCAAGTGTGCACACCTTGCGATACCAACACTAACCATAACATAACTCTTGCGCCATTGCAATAGCCGAAGCCTTTCGTAAAATGTCTTTGATAGTCAGCTGGAATGAAGCGTTTTAGACAGCCGAGATATTGTGCCGCGCAAGGAGTCAAGAATTATTCTTAGAGATCCTTCCCACATAGTATAACGTGAGCTGAATGGTTTCGAACAGACCAAAGCCGTGTATCTCTAATGTTATGCGATTAGAGACGTTAATCGGCAGAACGAAAACAGAGTTTCAGTCACCTAGTAGTAATTTTGATGGTGCTCTTCGAGTTCAAACAAACAAATATCAGATACTAAATCCCAGCGTAAAATTGCACAGATCTCGTATATCACCATTGATGCTAGACCCAATAGTGCGAGTCAGCTGCTTGCTAGACGTAAGACAAAGGCTTGGGATTGACAGAACACAGCTTGTTCATCCAAGCATCATCGTAGGCCGAGGTAGCTGTGAAAGATCCGAAAATTCAAAGTGGCCATGACGTTGGCCCTTCACACGCATCATAGACTAACACTGGAAACTAATTCCCAGAATAGCATCTGGTCCGATCGCAGCTTGGATCCTATTCTTAGACATTTGAAGCGCGGCGTGGCCGCGGTGTCTGAAGTGTCGTATTAACAAGTGAGCTACTATCATGCCAAGTTTCGGTTGCCACAAGTTCTGTGCTAGTCCTCGTAGCAGTTTTTAGACAAAGACCGGTGGCAGCCGGCAGTAGCTAGTATACTTCGGAAATGCCCCCGGTGAGACTGGCGAGGCCCTAGACTGACTGTTTGTCCAGATCTTACCTACGGTGTCATTACGAGGCTAAAAATAGATATCCGAGGTAGAGTTGAAGACACTACAGAATTCTGGGAGCTACAGAGGACAGGACGAGACAAATCCACAGGAATGGCTCGTCCAAACCAATAGCTTATTTACTAACGGCCGCTAAGCGAGCTACTTAGGGGCTAAACCACCGGCTCAGCTTTAACTGCCTCACAATCCCCTGAGCACCATCTGAATGAGCCTGCAGCATTATCTGGACCTAGCACAAAGAGATACTGAGCTTGTTCCCACATACCCATCTGTATGAAACTTGTGATTTTTACGTGTTGAAAAATACAGGTGAAAAAAAGGGTCAGTAGGCTTCTAAGCACCGCTGCATTCGTACCACGTCTAGCTATCACCTTGGCCTGGAGAGTAGAAGCAGATACTCTATAGATCAAGCATTTCCAAGAATAGACACTGGAGCCTATTGAAATGTGCCGGTAGTGTCATGGCTACAGAATTAGCGCTGCCCTAGATAAAGCGGTAAATGCTTCTATACCATTGACACGCCTTCCGACATTTGATACTGTAAGAAATAATTGCAAATGAATAGAAACTTTGGAACCAAATAGGAAGCTTCACAGTGGCGGCTGCGTGCAGGTCTAAGCACATACTGTCCGAGAAGAAATACAGCTCTGTTAGAACAAAGACCATTTTCAAGCCCGAACGCTGTACGCTAGTGCCCACTTTGACCATAATTATGTATTGAAGCATAATACTACCGAGCATCGCTCTTCTTGGCAGAGCTAAGTATGCCTCTACTGCTGCTGACTAGATGTTGAGCTTCGGTTCCACGTATTATCAGAAAATTTTCAACACGGGTCTTGAGGCGAGACCACCAGAGAGCCAGGCTTGGAACAGTTTCTATAAAGAGCAACGAACAAACCCGTCCCCAGTATCTGGCATCACATCTCGTTCGTTTACATTTTCACATCTATCTATACTCAACACCACCCTTGATACTCATTATGCGTTACACCGTTGCTTCCATGGTCACCTTGGCCGCTGCCATGAGCAATGCTTCTGCCGTTGAAAGAAGAGCTGATTGCCAGGCTCAGGTAGACAGTTGCCGCACCAAGCCGGAAGCCAACCAAGCAACTGTATGTATCAATCATCATCTCCCCCTCTGAAGAAAACTTTGGCCCTCGAATCATGTAATGCTTGAGGAACATTGGCTAAGTGGTGTATAGTGTTCGGCTGAATTCGCCGCTTGCCTGGGATACAACCCATACGAGAGCCACAGTTCAACTGCTACCACATCTTCCTCCCTTCCCAAGTCGTCTTGCGAAGCCATTGTCAACAAGTGCCGCGTCCAGCCCGAGGCCAACCAGGCAACCTGCTCTGCAGACTACGCTGCTTGCTTGGGATATAACCCATACGCAAACAACCAAACTGCGGCCACTACTACGTCCTCGTTTCTTCCCAAAGCGTCTTGCGAGGCTATTGTCAACAAGTGCCGCGTCCAGCCCGAGGCCAACCAGGCAACCTGCTCTGCAGACTACGCTGCTTGCTTGGGATATAACCCATACGCAAACAACCAAGATGCGGCGACTACTACGTCCTCGTTTCTTCCCAAAGAGTCTTGCGAGGCTATTGTCAACAAGTGCCGCGTCCAGCCCGAGGCCAACCAGGCAACCTGCTCCGCAGACTACGCTGCTTGCCTGGGTTACAACCCGTATACCAGCCACGCACCATCTCCTGTTTACACCACCGAGGTCGTCACCAAGTACACCACGTACTGCCCTCAGCCAACGACCTTTGTTGGTCCCAACAGCAAGACCTATACCATCACTTCCGCAACCACCTTGACCATCGAAGACTGCCCTTGCACCATCACCAGCGAGGTAGTACCATCCACCACGGGCCACACTGGATGGAACGGCACTGTCGTCCCCGCTCATACTCAATCTGTAGCTGCTCCGCATGGATCCTCCAGCAGCATCTCATCTGGAACCTCTAAAAATGGAACCGCCAGTGGCCTTTCGTCTGGAGCCCATCCCAAAGGTTCCTCAGTTGGCACCCCATCTGGAGGCGCTTCGACTGGTTCCTCCAGTGGCCCCTCGTCTGGAGGCGCCTCAAATGGCTCTTCCGGTGGCAAACCAGCCGGAGGGGCATCCACTGGTTCTTCCAATGGCACCCCAGCTGGAGGCGCTTCCACTGGCTCCTCCAGTGGCACCTCTGGAGGCGCTTCCACTGGCTCTTCCAATGGCACCCCAGCCGGAGGCGCCTCCACTGGCTCCTCCAGCGGTACCTCTGGAGGCGCCTCAAATGGCTCTTCCGGTGGCAACTCAGCCGGAGGTGCTTCTACTGGTTCTTCCAACGGCACCCCAGCCGGAGGCGCTTCCACTGGCTCCTCCAGCGGTACCTCTGGAGGCGCTTCCACTGGTTCTTCCAGCGACACCCCAGCTGGAGACGCTTCCACTGATTCTTCCAGTGGCACTTCCTCTGGAGATGCTTCAACTAGCTCCTCCGGTGGCATCTCATCCGGAGCCGCTACCAACGGCTCCTCCGCTGGCGAGACCGAGTTCACCGGCGCAGCAGGATCCATCCAGAGCCCACTCTACACTCTTCTGGCCCTCGCCGTAGCCATTGCTATCTTGTGAGAAGGGATGAGAAAAAAGGGATATTGTGCATCAGATCGAGACTTTGCGCTTGATATGACGAGGTGTACCCTTGGGTTATCTGTTTCTAGGTTGTTTGGCACTTATTGGAAAGTTTAGACTACTAATCATTGTCAGTTTTAATATAAAAGAAAAGTAATGTTTGCAAAGTGATGAAATTCATTCCGCTTGTGATTCAAACCGCTGCTCTTCGGAATTATCTTATTGATGATTCCTTGCCACTGTCTCATGTACCTACCGGTATTACAAATGTTATTTGTTCTGGTCATTCAAGTTGACGCCATTACTGTAAGCCTCATATTGTTTCAAATGAAGAGATCTATTCCAAGCGATGTAGCTCTTAATAGTAATTGATATAGCTTCAGGGCTCAATGAAGTTACTGACGATAAAAGGGTGCCAACTTGAGGTATTGTTCAGCAACCGTCACTGCCAACTGATGTCAACCAAAGAGCTATATATACCAAGAAACAGCCTTCCACTAAAGCATTCAATTGAAATCTATATGGAATTTATTGCAAGAAACTAATAATCGCTCTCAAAATAGCAAGACCTAACTGTGAGTATATCTTGAGATAGTCTACACATAAATTTTTGATATGTAAGCAAACAAATGGTGGAAGCCAGTCCTAAACACAGCCAGTACCTCTCGCTACACGCAGTAAGAACCTCTGGAAAGCAGAGCAGAACATAGGAAACGAGCTCGCCTGCCAGGTCGCGGGTTTCAAATGATTCGAACTCGAGCACACGCACGTAAGCGACAAGCTCCGGATTCAAACCGCGATGCCCAGGCTCTGGTATGCCAACGGATGGACAGCGTCGGGAGAAGTAGGCACTCTCTGTAGGCAAGGCAATCTTGTCACGGTACCCAAGTCCCTGCGCCATGTCAGCGCGAGCGCAACTGTCTAACGGCGACGAACACGGCCGCATCTTCGGCAGGGGGTGAATTAAGCGAGCTCGGAAAAGGGGTTTGTTTGGAAGCGTGGCTGCCGCTGGCTAGGTGGAGGAGATCAGGCTCTAGAAGAGAAAAGCTCGACTTTAGCTGCGCCTAGCTCTTTCAGATGTGTTGGTATGTTCCATATCCTCAAAATCACCGCGTTCGTCCGGGCGCTTGGGCTGCCTAGTAGATCAGTCTCTTTTAAAGATGAAGCAGCCCAGGTAATCAGCTGGATAATGTCTAACGAGGCACAATCTCATCTTATCCACATGTCTTGAGAGTAGGTGAGAAGCGTTGAGAATCATGGATTGCTTGATTCCTTTCATGATGTTTAAGTCTCGGCCGGCGGTGCTTACTTGTGGTTGCTGTTTACAAATAGTCGGGTGACGCTCCGCAGGCCCTCCGGGGGCCACTGCCGTGGAGGCCGTCAATTACTTCTCTGATATTTTCTTTCGAAGCTACCTGCTGCGTAGCGAATCCTAGACGACCTCCGCGGCAGTGGCCTTCGGAGGCCAGCGGATCGTCTGATATAAAGACACGTGATGAGTCTAATTATCATACCTCTCCGCATCGTCCTACAATTCAGGCGTGACTAAGAGCGAGGAAAGTCTTGATACTATGCACTAGCAAGAATATTCTCAAACGGCTCTCGGGCAATCTTGACAACATCAACCCCGTACACAATCCTCTGCGCGTCGGCGTCCGCCCAGTTATCTGGCACCCTCGCCGCTTTGCCTCCCCCCTCCGTCAACGCCTCGAACTGCCAATCGCGTTTCTCTTTCGCGGCGCCATTCCCCAAGTGCAGATCTCTCGACGAAGCCGCCGCCCAGTCCACCAGCATCTCCGCCCTGCCCTTCCTCATCTTCTCGTAGACTCTAAGTGTCTTGTTGATGGTCTCGGCCGAGAAGTCAGGGAGCTTGCCGAACCAGACGAGGACCTCTGCGTTCTCGATAGCCTGGGCCCCGCCCTGAACGAGGTGAGGGAGCGTTGGGTGGCACGCGTCGCCGACCAGCGCGACAGAGCCGTGGATCCAGGTGGGCAGCAGTGCGTGTACGCGCAGCTTCCACTCGCATACTTCTCCGTCGGGGACTAGGTTCAGCAGGCGTTGGATCTTGGGGCAGAAATCCGCAAACACGGACAGCATAGCTGGCTTCAAGCCCTTGGTTGTGTAGGTCTCCGACGGCCCGGCCGCAAAGGTGACGTCTGGCTGCGTGGCGGAGATGCTATAGATGGTGTTGTTGGAAATGGGGTAGGCGATGAGATGCCGCTTCTCCCCGATCCAGCGCACGACTCGCTGGCTGTCCATGAGTTCGACGAGCTCACGGTCGTTCTCAACTTGATCCCGGGTGATCCTCTGGCGCAGGCCTGGATTTGCGAAAATAGCCATCTCAAGACACAGCCCTAGGCAGAGCCTAAAAACATGAATCTTCAAAAGTAACATGTATGAACTATGTGTATATGCCAGGACTCGTGTCCGAAAACTCACGTTCCTATCCAATTGTATATATATCAGCCTCCTCCCGTCAGCGCGACGGTATTTGCAAATGGGAGTTGTCGCGGGGTTATTTAGCCCGTGGCGCTGTCGCGAATGTTAATTCTCGCCACTGGGAACTAGATCTCAGGAAAGTGTTTACGCCTTGCAAGCGGCTTGTACAGCAGATTATTGTGGGAGATGGTGCTGGACATCCAGCGTTATTTACCTCGCTTGTGGGATTCCTAACCGTGAGACTAGTAAGTTGAAGATAATTATAAGCTTATCAATTGTAAGAATATCAGTTAAAAGACTGCTATCTATAAGGCTTCTAACTATGGGATCAGCCCCGACAACACTGTCGGCTAGAAGACTTACTAACAAAAGTGTTAATCAGAAGACTGTTAATTAGAAGACTGCTCATTATGAAACTGTCAACTATAAAACTGCCACCCGCAAGACTACTAATCGTAATCCTAGTACGAACCACTCCTACAACTCCCCAAGGTACTTCTCATAGCCGAAGTCAAACTCAGCAGCACCAATGGAAAGCCAGACGTAAACCAGCAGCTTCAGCCAGGACTGTGTAAATGAATATCGCCCTGGGTACCTATGCTGTATAGGATTTCTGGCGAGCGACGTACTTGTTTCAACAGTCGTGTTCGGAAGAAACAAGATCATTATATTGAAAGACAAGCTGTACCCGCTGCATAGTCACCAGCGGCAAAGATCTCGTCCTCCAGAGCAAAAATAGCCGCGGGATATAAGCGAGCTGGGACATGCTGCTCATGTTTTGAGGCAGAGGTCGAGCGGCAAGACGGAGGGGCCCATCCTCGACCAACGAGCCGATAAGAGAAAAGGTAGGTCTCACCATGTCCCGTAGACACGATACATTTTCGGCCCACAGACTTCGGAGCCTGCTCTCTGTGAGCTCCAGGACCACATAAGCACAATCCTTGTATATTCTAACAGAGGGAAAGCTTCAAGTGAGCGCGAGGGATAGAAGCGCCCAGGCTGAAAGCCCAGCGAGCTCAATCGCGCGAGGCGGAAGTGGCTGAGCCCGTGCAGTTTCACGATAATGTAATCAACAATCTATTCCATACAATTGTAGCTCATGGCAGTTGATTATTCACCACCCTACGAGAGGTTTAACACTTCACCCATTTTCCCGCGATACTCACTCAAACATGATTCTCAGCTGTATTTCTTCTCAGGCAATGCAGGCGACGATGTCGGGAGGTTTCTCCACCATACGACTACAACTTAACAAGCTCATCACTTCACTTCTTGCGTAGTTACATTTCGTTCATGGCGGAGTTGAGCCTACTGTGGACTTGTCATTATGATTAGCTTTGAAAAGTCGAGCTCTTGTTCAGCTTCACTTTGATTAAGCGGGGCTACCTTGAACATGATCAGTCTCTTGAGATTTACTTGACATATTCCGGCAACTCATATTGCGTCGAAAAGTTGGGGATAGCAACGGGAGTCTGTCGGCAATTACAGGATAGTTCCTGTTGGAGTTTGTGTCTCCTTACTAGAGCAGTGCTGGCGTTATGCGCCCATTTGTTGTTATGGGCCGGCTATAAGAAGAGTGATCGAGGGATGTGAAATATGCCTCTGCCCATTACCGGAGATACACCACATGCAGCCTCGTTCTGATCTCCGATGACAGGCAGCGGCTTGCTGACTGTTACCAGTCGCTCATTTCGGAACAGATCATCCTACTGCAGCTGCTGATAATCAGCCCCGACTATTCTCAGACGAACGTACAGCCGTGGCTTGGAGAGAGATTCCCCTTTGGCTTTATGTTTCTCCGTGTACTTTGATCCTCTCATATGCTCCTGAGGTATAGCAGGTGGCTTTTCCGCTACTGCGTAGGACCGCGTAGGAACGAGTCGGATCCAACTTGAGCGACGATAGACTCCAGTTTGAAGGGTATTCCAGGTTAAAAGGTACATGACAGTCTCGGTAAGAAGAAAAGGCCACTGATATGGACGTTCTAGAGAAACGGTTCGGCTTTGGAGCATCAGAGGCATCCACGCCTTATCTCTTGACAAGACTCGCCGGCAGAACCAGTCGATATGGAGCCGTCGTTCCCAATCACGCCCGCGCCATTATGCTATTTGGCATCCTGCCGTGCCCAGGCGACACGCAAGAACGTCTACGACGGCAACGCGAACGGGCACCGCGGCCGTCCGTACTACTACTGCGACCAGCATCACGCTCGCAAGTTCGTGACCTTTGACGACAGCACGGGCGTTGCTCCAGGAAACCCGACGTGCAGATGCGGCTACATCAGTCGTCGCGGACTCACCAATGGGCCGCCCAAGAAGGAGTTCTTCAAGTGTGCAGTCGGCGCGTGCAGAGGACCTCGGCGACAGGCGGCCGTTGAGACATCTACTGTCCGTGGCTTCGGACGTGAAGCGAGTCCGTCAACAAAGCTCTGGTCGAGAGATGCAGCGCCGCCGACGGAGACTGGGAGCCGCCAGTCGAGCCCGCTGCCCAAGTCGGGGATGACGAGCTCAGTTCACGGGACAGGCTCTCTGATTGAACAGGTTCCGAGCCAACGCGAGAGCAACAGCGGCGTCAGCGACATTACGATATCCTCTCGAGGGATCCTTCGACCATCTCCAGTCAGGGACCTGTCACCTCCGCATCTCGTGGCGCTGTATGGTGTGATGGATAGCGCCAGGATCAACACCGACTCCTCGCTGGAGATAGATGCCCAGCCAGCCAGGGCAAGGCCATCGATACTCTCTGCGAAGCGGCGTTGCGGCTGGTGTTGCTTAATGTGAGGATGTTCTATTTCTCGTCTTGTATGTTCTTACGAAAGCGTTGAAAGGGCGTGACGAGGGGGCTTTCTGATCTCGTTGACCAAGAATGCTACTCTTCCGTCTGCTCTTGCAACTTCTCCAGGTTTTCTGGGCCGGAATGATTCTCCGCAAGTAGTCAAGATACTACCTGCTCATACACCTGGGGGGGAAGATTACCATGATGTTTCCGAAATCTGCTCGCCGAACCTGTTGTGGTGCCTGTTGTGGTGGCTATTGTGGTGGCTATTGTGGTGTCCTGTAACTCCTAAAAAAAGTAGCTATCTTCTGCGTTTCGAACGGCCGGTAGCCTTTGCTCACTTCAGTGGCAGGATATATGACAGCTCTTGCGATGGAACCAGTAGTGGTGAGAACGCGGGAAACAGACAACCCAAATCCAATCCAGAGATGCGGGAGGAAGAAGATACCCTGGGTGGGTACGCTATGCATCAATGTCTACCATGGACCAGTTTCATGGAGCTGGAAGCCCTCCGCCCATCCTGGGACGGGCTCACGCTCCCCCCGCAGCAGTAGATGCAATCCTCGACATAGCAGGTCTAGTCGACGAGATGGTGAAGCTCACCCGGGGCGTGCGGCCAATTCTTGATATACTAATTCGTCGGATTTCCGAACGTACAGATGCGACAGGTCCTGCAGGTCCTACAGAAACCTGGCAATTCTTGAACCGGAGGAAATACCTTGACGCTGCGTTCAATTAGGATTTACAGTTGGCACTTGAGTTTTCATCGAAGGCGTGAAGTACTTGAAGAGCAGAATGGAGTTAAGCGCAACTATCATCGGTTAGCACTATTTCGCAGAACTTTCTCTATAAGATGCTTTCTCCTAGCCAGAGGTTACGGGCGGCCTCAGATTACCCTTCTCCGGTCGTTGCTGAGCAAACACCCCGGGTCGAGAGAGCCAGATCTCTGCGGCATGGAAAGAAAGTAACACAGCGGCTATAGTCAAACGCCAGGGAGTGGTATATCAGACGGGTATTTACCTGGAGGCTGCGCAAGACAGGGTGTTCCGGAATAGAACCTCCTGCCAGCAATCGATCAAACAAAAAAGCCATACAAGATCTCATGGCCTGCCGACATAGCGACTGCTCGTTATCCCTCCAGATCACCGTCCTCCCACGCATCTTTTGACCAGCAAAAAGTGATGCTCCTTTTTCTTCGGATGAGCCGTGATATCGTCCGCCTCGCATCGCTCTCTGTTAGAATATACAAGGACTGGCTTATGTGATCGTACCTTGTATATATACTCCTGCAGCTTCATGGAACTCAGAGTCTACACCTCTAGATTCTGGCACTTATCAATTCCAGCACATATTAAATCTCCCTAGGTCTTTCACAAGATTTCTGGAACGCGTGATATACTGCTGCAGAAATCGCATCTATCAGGAGAGGAGCTGTTGACTCAGGTTGGGAGAGATAAGTAAGCGTGGATCACAACATGACACTCTAAATGCCTTTGCTATGGTGTAGGAGACGCGCTCAGAGAGCAGGTAAGAGTTTGCATGGAAAATATCTGGTGTTGACACCGCTTTCTGCGATAGCATCGAAGAAGATATCCTTTACACACTGGCCTTGATCGCTCGCGCTTCGAGACCTGTTCTAATGTCCCACGACCGGGTCTGCGGGTTGGGAGGTGCGTTTCGGTGCTCGTAGGTGCGAGGTGGTGAAGTTGAAGATGCTCAATTTGCTACAATGTAAATGCTAGACCCGTGCCTGGCTTGGATTGTGAGAAGTGCGATGCTCAGAGACCTGGACTGGTACCGTTCAATCGGGTCTTGGGCGCTGTATTCCAAGAATGCAGGATCGTCTCCTTGGGGATCATGGAGCTCAGGGGGAGGTTGAAGCTCTGCTGTCCACCGACTGGAAAGTTCGGGGTGATGACTCTCTCGACTCGTCTCGCCAGCTGTGTTTACTTTCGATATGTAATAATCTCCTGAAGACTCGATGCGTACAACAAAGAAGAAATCTGCTTCCGCTCACCAGATTCCCAGAATCGGGTGACTACTGGCACAAGCCACTTCTAAACCACCATCGCTGTGAGTCTGGCTTGTGATCTAAAGTGAGCTATTGGCTTTTCGGATTCTCAGGCTGCCTGATGGAGATGCAAACAAGAATACTCATTGTTTTTATTCGCACGAGTACAGACTCAAGGGCTAGAGATATATGCATGTGCATGAATCCGGCTTTGATAGATTATACTTCCAACACCCCTTTCATAGTGATCATACAAATACCAAGTGCTTATACCATAGCCGATATCCACTCCTCACCTACTTCTTCCTCAGAGGTCTTATCTATACTAGAATTTGAACAACCAAACACAGAGGCTGGTCAGCAAACGCATCAAGGTCGGTCAGCAGCCTCATGCACCCAGCTTTGAACCCATTAGTTCGCGCGCTCTGGAAACATATCTGCACGAATCATATTACAAAATCAGCATCGACGTTCCCTTGAGTAGCAGACGCAGATCTCCCCAGACTCAAAGCAGGCCCAGGTCTCTCGCAGCGAAAATGCATGAGAAATGAGCTACGAACTAGAACAACACTTGCAAGCTTCTATCCCTCGCATCCCTCCCCATGAGCAGAACTGATCCAAGCCACGAGGCACGACCACCGAACGGCTGCCGCTCGCCCTTGCGAAGAAACGAAAATATAAAACATCCGCATCCTCGTCCTCATCCGCATCCCCATCCTCACCCTCATCCTCATCCTCACCCTCATCCTCCCCCCAAAGATCCAAGAAAATCTTCCTCAATAAACAAACAGAAATACCCATAATGATTTCCCCGACCCACTTACTTCCCATCTCAGTAAAGCCAACACCAGAGGGCCCAACTCCCTGGCCAGCGTTTTCGCTCTAGCAAGAGTCACGAAAAAGGGGACTCGCGAACCCCTACCAGCGAATAAAGGATAGTCGGTGCAAGGCTTGGTGTTCGGCATAAAGTCCCTAGGAGAAGAGCGTTGGTTTTGCGTCGTCGCGTATGTGTATCTGGAGGGGAGGCTTGAGAGAATAGTATTTCGATTCATACATGGTCGAAGATCAGATGGCGGATGGTACATTGGCTGTGCGTGCACTACGCTACAACCTACCCATCGTGGCCCAAGAATCACGAGAAGCGCGCTACCGCCTCTTGTCCCTACTATCCCGATAGTCTCTCTCCCTCTCGCGCTCCCTCTCCCTCTCCCGCTTATAACTCCCACCCCCCCTCTCCTCCCTCCTCTCCCGCTCTCGTTCCCTCTCCCTCTTATACTCTCCAGCCTTCACCCTCCTCTCCCCGTTGAATCCCCCAGTCCCAGCTCCACCCACAGGCTTCAACCGCTTGACATCGCTCTTCTGCACCCAAGCCCCTAGCTCCTCTGCGCCATCCAGCTCCTTTGCACCCAGCCCCAGCAAGTTCTGCCGGCGCTTGACATCCTTCGGTTTCGCCACCTTCTCCCCCTTCCAGCCCATACCCCGGAGCAACGCCGCGCCAAACTCCTCAACAGGGACGCGCTCGTAGTCTTCGAGCGTCGAAACGTCGGGCGCAGCGAGGACGGCCGCCTTGTACGCTTCGTGCTCGGAGAGCGGCATGACGGAGGTGATGACGAGGTCGGGGCCTTTGGTCTTGGTGTCTACGCCGAGGAGAGCCGCGAGGGCTTCTTCGTCTGCGGTTCTGGAGCCGGCGGGGGCACCAGTGTCCCCCTCTCGGGTCTCCGCCGCCGAGTCTTGGTCCTGTGGGTGTGCTTCTGTTCCCCCGTCTCTATCCTCGCCGGCGGCAACCCGTTTCCGCACGCTCAATCCCCATTGAATGGCGCCCTCGTCCCCATTGACGACATCCACGTCGTCAACCTTCGCCCCTCCCGCCTCTTGCGCATCCCTTCTCGCCCGTTCCTCTTTCGGCAGTAGATCTCTTCCTCCATTCTGTCGCCGTCGAGCCTCGCCCCTCCAATCTCTATTCGGTATCCTCTTGATCACCAACTCTCCGCCTCTCCCCTTCGGCTCCTTGTCCTCTAGCTCAGCGCCATGCGCTCCAAACCCAGTGACGGATTCGTGTTTTCCGGCGGTCTTGTGTCGGTCGTCTTCCGAGTCGCTATCGTGACCGAAATGTGTGCGTGGTCGCTTGCCTAGTTTAGAGGGGGGCGCGGGCTTGGGTTTTGCGATGGGTTTGGACGAGAGGGAGAAGCCTTTGATTGCTATCTTGCTTGCCGTCGGAGGCGTGTTTTGGGAGAGCGACATTGGGATCTCGATGTCGCGATGGAGAGTGTTCGTGTTGGAGCAGATGGGCGAGGCACTTCGCAACGAGTGAAGTGTCAAAGGTTCATCGGGTCGACAGCCGTGCCTCAAATGTTAGGTTAAAGTCAAGGCCGAAAAATACTACCGAGTGCTAGGTACCTCAGTAAAGACCTGGGTATAGATTTCAATTGTCAAAATATTCAGCCGGTCCAAGGCATTTGTTGAGGGGATAGCCTCAAAGAGGCATTAGGTATGTATGTGCATTGGTGAGCCATCCTCTTCGGAATGTCAATGCGTACGTAATGTCATCAAAGTCACAACAGCCAGCAGCTGTACTCTCGCTACCTCCGCCTAACAGCCCAGCCGACACAACACCTGCCATCCCTAAACCATGAAACCATCGCAGTGGCCAGCCGGTACAACCATCAAGACGCTACCCCGACCCAGAATCTATTTTCCGCTTGGTACACTACCCGAAGAAGCCCTGTGTGCATGGCCCTGTGCCGAGTTGCCACCACTCGCACTTCCATTCGCACTTCCACTGGCACTCCCACCTCCATTTGTATTGCCAGTAGAGATTGCTTGGCTTTGTCCGGCTCCAACAGCTGATGCTGCCTGCTGCTGGGCTTGCGCTGCCAGTTGGTTTTCTTGCTGTTTTCTCAACATCTGCGCGTACAATTGCGGATTGCTCTGTCCGGCATTCACTCCATTCGCTCCATGCATCGTATTCCCTCCAGCTCCAGCAGCCGCGTTCATGGCGCTCTGGGCCAACCCATGCCGCTGCTGTTGCTGCTGCTGCTGCTGCTGCTGCTGCATAATAGACTTGGGCAGTTGCTCCTGGATCATTTGCCTGACCTGCTCGGCGGTCGCATTTGGATGTCGCTGCTTGATTTGATGCTCGAGAATCTGAACGTGTGATGCGGCGTGGACAGTGGGGTGTTGTAGAGGATTCTGGCTGATCCGTGGTGATCCGGCATGGCCTTGAACAGGAGAGGGCATATGAGAGTTTGCTGGGGGGGTTGAAACTCCATTGGTGTTTGGGTTGAAAGGGGGCATCATGTTGGTTGGCATGGCAAAGCCGGTTTGTGACATTCCGTTCATCCGGGGAGGCGAATTGTGCATCGGAGGAGCCTGAGCTGGCATTCCACCTTGTTGCTGACGCAGGATGGCCTGCTGATGTTGGGAGATTTGATGAGCGCGGCTTACGAGTCCATGATCGAGGGAAGGGTTCGGTAGTGGCATCTGGCCTTGCATCTGGGCTGTGGGAACGCCATTCATGCCCATCTGGGGGGTCCGGAGACTATTGAGCAGAGGCGGGCCGGGCATTTGAGGTGGCATGGGACGGGGAGGTCTATTCTGGCCGGGGACAGTCAGGTTCTGACCGCTCATGGGAGCTGGCCCATTCGCATTCGCAGGCACGGCAGAGTTTGCAGGACGGGGAGGGCCGCCATTCGGAAGACCGGGCTGCTGGGGATTGGCCGGGTTCCTCCCTTGCTGCTGCTGCTGCTGCTGCTGCTGCTGCTGGGCCTGCAAAGTATTTGCCTTACAAAATGTCAGTCATCATGGCCTCTCTATATATATACGAGATCAAGAAATATGTACTTTTCGCGCGGCATCCTGCCGCATTTGGAGTTGCAGGACGCGCTCCCGGAACTGCTCGTCACGCTCATGCTTCATGCGGCTGAAATCCTGGGGGGTGGTACCAAGCAGGTTGCGGGTGCCGGGGGGGGGCTCGTTGGCTTTGCGCATCTGAGCCAGACCGGCAGCATGAAGCTGTTTCGAGGCCGTAGTCTCGCGTTTCTTGGCCAGCTTTCTCATGGCATCGACGAGGGTGAGATGCTTCTGGTTCCGCCGGCGTTCAACTCGAATGCTGGTGGTGGGCCTTCTTCGCGGAGTGACCTGCTGTACTTGACCATTGGGATTTGGCTGGGGTGGGATTGCATTGTTTTGGGCCGTCACATTGCGGTTCGCCGCCTCGATGCGTGCCGTGTAGGCTCTGAAGTAGTGCGTCTTCTGCATGTCAGCAGGCAAGCCCTCGAGATGAATCCAGCGTTCGAAGCATTCCCACGGGGTGCGACGCTCGGCACCGGAAACATAGAGAGATTTGCTGGCCAAGAGGCTGGAGATGAGCCCCCAGTTGTATGAGTAGTCTCGCACGTAATTCTTCAGCTCGTTGTCTTCGTCCCACGTCCATTGAGAAGCTATCCGGCATTCAAAGAAACTCTGAAGCGGCATTGCAAACTCGGAGGGAGGTCGGAATTGGTGTGATGAATGGATGCGATCCCGGATATGCTTGTACTGAGGATCGAACAGCGCCACAATCGTTGATTCAGCCGGGAGGTTCGGGCTTCTCGTTGGCTGCTCACCATATATGACTTGGTCCGCGTCGTCATCCTCCAACTCGTGCTCGAAGCGGCTCTTTTTCCTTGGCGGGGCCTGCACATCCAGTTCCATCCGGCCTTCGACGAACTTGCTCAGAGGTAGGGCCGGCCGTTTCCAAAGCCGATCAGGGTCGGTATCCGAAGTTGGCACGTCCGTACGGGGTACTCGCAAGGGCGCTCCGTACATCGGCAACTCGTCAAGAAGCTTGTCCGTAGTGGGCGATCTCCGCAATCCGAATACAATGTCATCGTCTTGCAGTCCAAAAATTGCTGTGGGGGGGACGGTCTCCAGCAGATTCAGCCGTGGCTCCTCGTCAAAGTCCTCCATCGGAGAGTCGAATCCTCCAGAAGCAACAAGATCAGGAGTCGGGTGGGTGCCAGCCTGACTCGATGCATCGCCCATGTCGATGTCCAGTGATGGCTCTGCTCCCGAAGGCTTCGGTGGTGTCGCGTTGACTTGAAGAAGCTTCCTATCCTCCGGGCTGCACTCGACCCATTCCGCACATGCAGATGCGAGGTTGCGAGCCGCCGCCATTTTCCACTTGCTTTCTTCTTTGAAGTCAGTTCGCATCCATTTGGCCTCTTGAAGCAGAATATCCCAATGACTCGTCGGTCTGATTGGCTCCAACGAGCGCTTCGGCTGTCTCAGTGTCCATTTGTTCGAACACTGAGCTTGGTAGATGCGCTTGAGGACCTTGATGGTTTGGTTCTCTTGGATGGTAACGTAAGAGTTCGACGTGGTGATGGTCTTGTGAGCTGTTGCTAGCAGAGTCTCGAGGGATGGAATGCCTCTCTTGTCATTGGATGCAGTAGCAAGGAAGAGTGGCTTGAAGTAATCATCTTTGGCAGGTTTGACAGGGTTGCCGTTCACCAGCGAATTTCCAGGGGCAGCTGCTTTCGGTCCCCGACCCGGGAAGATAACAGTCGAGAGTTTGCTGCGCTCCCTCTCTTTGGCCTTCTCCGCCAGGCGGACCTGAGCACTGGAAGAACGAGGGGTGGTGCTTCTCGAGGGTGCGCGTGAATTTCTTGAGGAGTCAGAGCATGAGGATGCACCGACTTTTGCTGTCTCCCCCAGAATCTCGGAGACGGATTTGTGTCTCATGGCTCCAGAAGCGACCCGGGTGGTCATACGCTCTGTTGGGGGCGCGACGGCTGGTATGGAAGGAGTCCCTTGGGGTGTCGGAGCAGCAGATGCCCGGTTCGAACTACTCGCAGGGTCCACGGATTGTTCTGATGGTTGCGGGACACTTGGGGAGATCGCCGTCAGACTCTCGGTCGCGGCATGGCTCTCGAACGAGTCGTTCACCGTGGTTGTCTCGACGTCCATATGGTCGGCCACCGGGGTAACGCTCTCCTCGGCTTCCGAGTCGAATACCTCGGGTTGCCTAACTGCTTGTTCCTTGGAATCAAGCTCTGGCAGCTCGTGCTTCGCTGTCACTTGTTCGTCGGGGGTTGGTACGCCGACGACATCGTTCCCATCCTCGACTATGTCTTGAACGGCCTGCCTAGCCTCCTCGGTAAGTTGTTTGGCGGCATCATCTTGAGTCACGGTACCAAGGATGGCTTGTGAATCGCCAGCTTGTTGTTCTTCTCGTACTCCTCGCTGTCCGACCTGTTCCTCCGACCCCGGTTCTCCTATTCTGTCTTTCATAATCTCCGCGGCCGAAATCTCCATCTGGGCCTTCAGAATTCTGTCATGGTGCTCATTCTCGGAAATCTCCTCTGCCGTCGGTTTCAACTCTGGCGGGGTAGGAACATCGTCCTCCTTGTGGTCGAGTCTCTCCGCATCGTACCTCCATTCGTTCTCTGGACTGGTATCTGATGATGCTTCGTGCAAAACCGGCGTCGTAGCGGAATGGGCATCGATGGTCGAGCCGGGCGACGAAACAGCATCAACATTCCGGAGGACATCTCGGGGAGCGTTGATCAACAATCGTGAAGCGTGCTCCTTTCCGTCCACTCGAGCCCGCTTCGTCTGCTTCAGCTTCTGCTCCTGCACTTCCTGTGAGGGCAGATGTGCCGTCACAGCCTGGTGCGGCTCCTCATGTGAGCCTAGCCCTTGGACGAGAGGCCCTGCTAGGTGCGCAGCGTCCTCCGCAGATATTGGGATGGTCTTCCGTGGATCGACGCCTGGACTGTTCGGTCGGCTCTCTACCCTCGTCCTGATTCTATCGCTCTCCCGCGCAGTCTCCAGCCCAGTCTCCGCAGGCAATGAGGGCTGCTGTTCCATCGCTTGGTCCAAAGTCTCCTTGACGATTTCGGCCAGAACTGCGGATGCCTCTGCTGGAAGATCGGTCTGCGAGCTCTTCGAAGTCGATCTTTGCGTAGGTATTCCTGGAACAGCACTTGTACTCGAGTTTGGATTCAGCTCCCTTGCTCCATCGGCGGAAGTTGCTGCCGTGACTGCTCCAGCATCACTTCTGCTGCTGGGAGTGGTCGCCCGACTCTTCCTCGACTTGAACCCATCACGCTGCGCGTTTTCCGCCTTGCGCGGCGTCCCTAACGGATATCCTTCGGAGCTGGCCTTGCGAGAGGAGTGCTTCTGCTTCGCGGCATCGGATCGCAGTTGTCGGCGTGAAGGAAGATTAGATTCGTCGAATAGCCGGTCTCTGCAGAGCACGGAATTAGCGTATCTTCTACACATACCAGTCTGCCAACGGCCACGTCGACTCGACAGCTCTCGCGGGAGGCGATCTCAACGTACTGCAAAATATCGGTGACTTCGAGGAAGCGGGCTTCGGCGATGGTGGCGGGCGGCGCATCGGGGTTGGAGAGGTCGGTCTGGGGGAGAGGCCCATCGCCTTCACAAACCGCCCAGAACTCGCGAAGTTTCCTCTTGCGCGACGTAACAATTCGACTGCACCCGTTAGCATCGTGAAAATGGCATGCATCGACGCGTCGCCGCATGCGCTTTCACCGGGGAGCAGAGGCAGAATTGATTTACCTGAGTTCTGTTCGTTTGGATCGTAACAGCCGTGCGCGGTCAGCGACCCCAACCTCACTCATAATCAAGCGCTCACGACATCCGTTTCACGAGAAAACGGATGGTGGCCCGGTATATCTGGGGCGGCGCGAGATGAATGCAGCCAGAATTTTGATGAAAAGTCGTGGTGGTGAGGCGCTTTAATTGATTCTATTTCGGCCCTCTGCCTCTCTTCATGCCTGTGCTGGGAGTCTGGAGAGAGCGCTCCTGTTGCGAGATCTCGCCAAGGGTCGCTTTAGCTTCTTCGAGACAGCATCTCAGGAATTTGTTCTTTGATCATCACTTTTACGAGTTGTTCCCCAACAACTATCTACATGCTCGCCGGCCGCGGTTCTGGCTCGCGCGGATTGTGTACACGGCTTCATCCTCTGTTGTTATGGCCCCGTTGTTGTGAGCATACGGTGCGTAACACAGCTCGCGCTTAGTGGCTGAGTGGATCGCCACTTTCATCTGGACGGGTCTTGTCAACACCAGCATCAGAACCTCGACCTCAACACCATCTCGACCGCGAGCTCGACGACGCTCGCTCACATCCGCCATTGTCCTCTCCGACAGCTTAGACAGCTTCAAAGCATCCAAGGATTCTCTCAGGACCCAACATCTTTGCCTCGCCAGGAACTCACGTCTCAGCTCCACCTCTCCGGTCTTTATTCAGGTCAAGAGACAAATATCTTCAAACAGATCCACAGGATATCCGGTCTCATGTTCGCCCTTACAGAGACCACCCAGCCGCTACACCGAAATCCACATCTACCTGTGTTGATTCCGATAATCTATCCTCGTTCCCATCTCATAGTGCTCCCCATGTATGTCCAAGACGCCTTGTGTTTTGCCCCGTGATACCGTCGTACTCTGCAGCAATGATGCCTTGAGACTTGTCTCTCAGGACTGGGAGGACGACCAATGATTCTTGTCAGAGGGGTGGTCTTGGGCTTCAAGCAGAATTGCCGCCAGGGTCGCTGCAATCGTTTGGCATGGCCATTCTCTGCTTGCAGGATTCCCACATTCTTGGAATGCGGTGGAAATAGACCATCGTTCGGTCCGCATCTCGAGATGAAATCGTCGGGAAGAGAATATTCAGGCTCAAAAGTGTTGGCATATTGATTCAAAAAGATCCAGCACAGCTGCATTATGCTGTGCAGTCAGACACGAACGGTCAATTACTGGGGAGTTTGGACCTTTCTCAAACCTCACTGGCCTTTCTTTCGCTTTTGCCTTGAGCCTTTTCACTTTCAAGGCTTGAAATTTATCCTCTCTTTGCTTTTTCCATCGCAACATTCCCGGACCGTAATCCTTCTGCGATGCCTGATCTCGCATCTTGCACTCGACTCGCTCCAACCTCAATGGGAATCGCACGAATATGAACTTGAGATATTTTAGAATCTTTCCTGCCGCTGGGTGCAGACTACGGACTTGGAAACCCGTGAGGGCTGCACTAGCAATCAAGCACCTCACGCGTTCGCAGGATTGACGCTGGCTGCTCATCTTCTGCCCTCGAAGCCAGAGCGGCTTTGGAGAGCGCATAGAGGTCTACCCTCACGTGCTCAAATCTGCCAAAGCGAGCATCTGCGGAAGAAGGGTCGATATCAGCAGTGACGTTGACAGTATTGGCTTTGGCTTTGCTAAGCGCTTCATTGAGAGCCTGGATACAGCGAGAAGCCGCCATGGCTGGACGCGCAAGAGCATGCTTGGCAAAGTGTATTCGAGAAATTGTTTTTGATAAATACTTACAGATTAAGTACAAAGCTCTTGCATCCGCCGGCGTTTGTAGCGTTGTCCTTGCTTCTCCAATGCCAAACCCGACTCATTATGTTTGGATCCATCGCCGATGATAGGCTACGCCGCTGCTCGTTCTCTTACACTTCAGCTTGACGTGGGCTGTTAAATCGGGTGTTTACAAGAGATGAAGAAACGGGATTGTTGGCCTTATGCCGTGCCACTGTAAGCACTTGTCATCGTGGTGTTTTGCATAGGTTTTGACGAGATGATACCATCAAACGAGGCATGTATCCCTTGGCCGCGCCAACAGACCCATTCCAGCAAGTAAAACTTCTTCGGAGGATAAAAGGACACTAAGAGAAGAGTAACCCAAATTTGGTCTGAATTCAGACGAAAGGACAACGTATGTATGTGTATATATATATCGTAGAAAGCAAATACTGCACCTGTAGAGAAGTGCCAGGGAAGGTAGCCACTCGCTCGCCACCAGAGATCTGCGTCGAGTATAAAACCAATCTCATACACCGGCTCAATACCCCAACTAGAAATAAAGGCAACCTGGTACCAGCTCATGTGCAGCAAGACGAAAACGACGCCCAGGACTAGAGATCAGTAGGTTCTGTGCAGCCTCTAGGGGCTGGGATCTGAGAACCCACAACAAGCCTGGTGTCCATCCACTTGGCACCCGATTCCTTCGAACTTACTCCCGCTTGTTGTTGAGTCTATAACGAGCCCGCGTCGAGACGCCTCTCGGTGAAGGTGATTACGCCCATGCCCACGCAATGCAACGCAGCTTTCACCTCCCGCCATCTCTTCCAGGTCGTGCAATGCTCCTATCAGATCAAATCGCAGACGCAGCTTATCTTGCAGAGACCGTCCCTGCATAGCGCGCGATCCCACCTCAGCTCCTGGGGCAGAGGGAGCCCGCCTTGGAGGGTCTCGCATCGACGGGCACAATAACGTCAGTGCCTGGACGCGAAGACGCTCTCGCCAGAGAATCCTCGGCGTGTTCTCCAAGTCTCGCTCCGCGGCGACGCAGCAGCGTTTCTCTGGAATACGAACGCGCACCCCGAGGCGACGCCGGGCGTAAACAGACGGTAGCGAGGCGAAGGCGGAACTCAAACCCCCCCCTTCTTCCCCAGCGCCATTCTGCGGTTTCTCTCCCTCCGCGTCTTCTGTTGTCTTTGCATTCTCGCATCCAGGTGTGGGCTTGGTCGTATTTGCAACGCCAGTCACGTTTCCTGCTCGAAATCTTCGTCGCTATCTGCTTTTGGGTCACGGAGAGTGCAGTCAGTCGGTAGCGCCCCCTCGACTGCCGCGAAGCATCAGAGCAGCCTCGAACCCAGGGAACGATGTCGCTGGGCCATTGATTGAATGTGACATGGGGATCTCATTTCAAGCCTGGCCTCTTCGCATTCGAGTTTAGAATTTCCCTCGGCTCGAAAATATACTCGACTTCCTGTCTTGAGGACCATCTGGAGTTCTGCCGATGGGGATGAGTTCGATCGAAATTAGAACTCTCTCTACAAATGCCTCCTATCACCGCTGCTACCCAGCCCTTGGATCTCGCTCTTCGTGACCTCGTCCTCTGCGTCGCTCGATCCTGTTCCTGCGTGACCAGGATGCTGCTATTATTAGCCAGCCGTATCTGCCAAGGAGGGCGAGCAGATGCTTTGTGAAATACTCTTTGGGCCTGTTTCTCTCGGCTGGGCTTCTTCGCTGTCGCTGGACTCGTATCTCATCAACCCGCTCGCTTCGTGATAGAGTCTCGCTGTCGTCAACGTTGAGCCCGACAAGGCCGGATCAGGACCCCAGCATTCAGACATATCTTCATCCGGACAGTTGGCGGGGAAACCGAGACGTGGATCTTGGACGGGTCTAGGTATCTAGAGCCAGATGTGCCAGTTACTCGGAAATCGACGTCGTGGCGGGGTCCGCGCAACCAAGACCGGGAATCGGTTCCGGGGAGAGTTGCAGGATCTGAACTCCTGGCATTAGCAGAACACCTGGTCAGATGATTCCAAAAAGTGCTCCTGAATATGGGTAATATTCAGCAGACTACTATCGCTGGTCTAAGAGACTTTATATTTAAAAACTTCCTCCAAATAGTAACCCGATAATCGCTGTTCCAGTTGATGATACCCAGCAATACTGCAATCGACTATCATGTACGTGCCTCAGTTGGCTATCTGTGCGAAAGTGCTTTGAAAACATCCAACGCCATTTCGTCCAAGTCAGCATCTGACTACGGAGAGCACGTAGCTGATAGACACCGACAAGGCTCGGCGAGCAGCAGTAAACATTGGCGCGCGCAGCCGCGCAGGACTTGACGAGACCAGCTCCAGCGGCGGCACTGGCAGCGGCTATCGCTTGCTGTATTGTGCTAGCGAATCGGCCGCGGAGAGAATATGAGACGAGGAGGTACGTCGCAGATGTGCAATCCGCGCTGGCAACCCCGTCGACGCTGACACTGCAGGGGGCGATGGACATCGGTGCCAGGGCAGATCGAAGCTCGCTCAGCCAGGGGAGACGCGGTGGCGGTCGAGGATGGCCGTAGCTGAGGCGGTTCTCACATGAGCCGGTTGCTTGGTAGAGAATTGGAAATGCGGAGCTGAGTTTGGAGGGCTCGTGAGGATGTGGTAATCGAGCTGGTGAGATGTAGATCTCTGGTGGGAATCCACAGGTCACCTGTGAGTGAGCTCTAAGCCCACTTCAAGCATCGAATAAGATCGTTCTCTGGACGAGAGCCATTCATGAGAGTAGAATAGGGTGGTAATTCACGATTCTCCATCTTAGTCGCCGATAATATCCACGTCATTCTAGGTAGAACAGCTCGATGATCCGAGATGATACCGCTATTGAACGGCTCTACCAATGTCTGCCGTGACGAAGTAAACAGGCCGTCGCGTTGGCGAGACGCAGAGTCGATCTCAAATCAGTGCTCCCTCGTACTGACGAATGCTCTGACATCTGACTGCTCCATCTCTTGAACCTTGATCTGTCATTCATCTAGTGGGAAATGGGACGATCTATATCATGACTGGGACTACAGACGACGCGTCTACTCATGTACGGTTCCGGGACAAGCTTAGAGAGTAGTCTCCCCTGATGCGATCAATTACTGTTCACTTTGAGGGGGCGGGCACTGCACGGCGTCACGTTCGTGAAAACACAAGGCATGTACGGTTCAGAACTCGCATTTATGTTCCGTCGTAATCCCGTTCCGGGTCTGAATCTCAAAATCCTATCATACACTCCGTAACCCAGCCCGCAGTCTCTCCTTTCTATCTGGCGATCAGCATTTGATCTCCAGCAGTGAGGAGGGGATCTTACATCCTTGTCAACCCCCATCGTCTGGTCTCATCCATGGGCAGATTCCAGCGGCCGACGGGCAGGTCGTCGGTGCTGGGACGAGGTCAGTTCGCGGCACGGGGAAGGCGTGTGGATGTTGGATCTTACGGAGGATTCAACGGCCGTAGTGGCACCAGTCGTGGGTGTGGCGCGCATCGTGGCACGACGCACATCCACCGTTGAACTTGGGCTCGGAGGGGCAGCCGATGCACTCAGCGTAGGCGCCGTTGCCAACCACGCAGTACTTGCATGGGCTGGTCATCGGCGTGCCTACACAGTATGCCATCATGGCCTCCCGATAGCAGCTGGTGTCGCTGAGGAGACGGACGATGGAATACTCAATGCTCTTGAACGTCAGCTGTCTGCGGACGGGCAAGCGGGAGAGGCGAATGGCTCGGGCGGTGTCGCGGAAGCTCATGGCTTGGACGGTCAGAGCAGTGGGGGCTTGGCCGTTCTATCACCATGTCAGCAAACTCGACGCCCCGAGCGGTTGATCGGAGACCTACGATCAAGTAGAAGGGCGGGGGGCTCGCGACGGGTGGGAGCTGTTGCAACGTCAGTACAGAATCGACACTGGAGGTGACACGGAGACCTACGGCCATGAGGGCGACGATGGTGACTGCTGCCTACGCGCTCATGTCAGTCAAGTTGCTCCGGCTTCGAGGGCTCGAGGCAGGGCGGGCTCGAGATCGGGGGCTTTCAAAGCTCACCAAGGCCGCAGCAGCGGTGGCAGCAGCTCCAGCGGCAGGACCCGGTGGTGGTTGTGCTTGCTGTGTTGCTTGGTCAGTCTGCGTCTCTTGCAATAGAATAGAGATGGGGACGCACGTTGCTCATTGTTGTGTTGTCAGTTGTTGTTCTCAGTTGTTGATGCGTAGCTTCATTGTTGACACGCGTGGGGCTATAAAGAGAGATGTGTCACGCCCTGTTAGTGCGTTTCCCTATTGGGAATCGCTGAGTCAACGCCCATGACGTCGTTTCCACTTCGACGTATATTTGACCGGAAACTGATGTGAACTGTCGATATCTCCAGTTGCGCACGTCTTTTGGTTGCTGATAGTTCTGATTTCAGCAGCGATTTCTAGTTTCCATGAGGGGCGGCTCGCTTCGAAGCGAGCCTTCGAAGCGAGCCCCTGAGTCAGCTTCAGGCTAAATCTCGTTCCGAGACAAACTTGCAGAGTGATATGATTATCAGGCTCTGGATTACCACCAGAGCCTTCCACACAAACAAACCCACTCGAAATATCTGGACCAGGCTTAAGTCGGATTGATCGGTATCTTTCCTATGGTGGAGAACGCTGAGCTTGTTCCACCAAGGCCACTGACCTGTTTTTATGGTCATCCAGATTGCCTGACCCTTGAGTCGAATCCCCCTGCTTTTCTCAACCTATTCCCTCAGAACATTCGCCAGAACCCCATTCCGTCGCGCATTCCCCCCATCTGTACTTGTACCTCAATCGTGCGGGCTTCACGAGGGGCCTCAATACAAACTCAGTGACCCTGTCCATACCCATCTTACCACGATTGCAGCCATCTCAACGACCTAAATTAAATCACCTTGAAACATGGCGCTAGCCAGGATAGTAACTACATCAACTGGTCTGCTCTCCAGCCCCAAGATACTTCCAGGTGTTGACGTCCGCTCCACCAGACCTCCAGCGATGCCGAGAAACTTCCAGCACGCAACCTTGCCTGTCGATAAGTTCGGGAACACTAGAGGTCGCGGTAGGATGTGTACAGTCCGGCGATCCGGGAAACAAAGCCCTCTCAGACTCCCTCACAATCCCGGCCGACCTCTGGATCATCTCTCTGCTTCGAGGTAGCGGAAACGAAAGCTTCGATCGCTGGCGCAAGGCCCGCCGCCAGGATCTGGGATGTACATCTTTGGGAATCTCTTCAGGATCACGGTGGCGGCTCGGTGCATTGTATAAATCACGAAGTCTCTTGGTATAGAGAAGAGGTGGTTGAATTATAAAAAAGAGATTCAAGACGCCTCGGCTCTGAAGCTGAATATCATAAGATCGTGTATTTTCCGCATGTGGCTTTAGGATTATCTGGTATCTGGTCAGAATAGGAAAATTTCCAGAAACCGTGATCGAGAAACCTTTTCGCGACCTTGTACGGTTCGGGAGGATGGCGGGGAGGAAAACATGATCCAGAAATCGTCTCTGTTTCTGCACTGCTCGCTCTCGTCCAACAAATTCGAATCGCACTTTGTCATACGCAATCTTATAGGGATAGAGTAATAAGCACCGAAGTAGTGCCCCAGAGATCGAGACACACATCTTGCTGTCTCGACCACGGAAAGAACCCCGCCGGCAGGAGTGAGCATCTAGAATACGAATATTACGCCAACCCAAATGCCGCCAGCCCAGAATATACATCGTTCCATTTACCAGTCATAAATCATGCCAGTATACTGCTCCTGCTATCTCTCGTATCCAGCCAGATCAGCCAGCCGTCTCCGGACTGTCCTCTCTCGTTCCTGTGTCCCGCGAGACTAACATCACTGTGTATATCTCTTGAGGATCGGCATTCATAGCAGCCTGGAGTATGGTCGGTATATCTCTCTGCTAACAAACTCGGGGCTGCCATTTACACACCATCGCAGAAATTTTTCGTAGCGAGGACCGTCCGCCAAATCATCTATGCTACACAGAGGAGTATACTCGTACAGGACGCTACCAGCACGGTTGTAGCTATCATCGGTTGTGGTAGAAGCGTAGCGAAGGAAGTCCTAGCAAATGCTGCTTAGGCTGATATATAGCTCATCATGTATCGTAATATGCATCTGGATGGAGGGGAAATACTGGAGAGCAACAGGTTCTGCGCTTGGCACGGTGAAGAGGCGCGCGGTTGCATCGGTACAATCGCGGTGCTTGTCAGCGCGGCAGACCTTGGGAGGCGAGGTCTGGACACCTGCAACTTTGCTGAAGATTCCGCTCATGGTAGAATCGCCATGTTTTGATCGAATTCAGGTGTTGGCATACTTGCTGCTGTGTGTACTCTTGGAGCCAGGGGCTCGGAGGTGATGGCTCTGTGTCTTGTGAGTGTAAGTGGAGTGTGGACCGAAACTCATCTCTATAATTTCGGCGAGAAAAGGAAGGGACGTGAAGATATCTGAGTAGATGGGAAAATGACCCTGGGCTAAGCGATGGAGTGTCAAAACTAGCGACGCTTCACAAATATCAAACAGCACTCGCTCGTTGCTCTGGGATTCCCTCTTCCGCGAGCTCTGAACCGGGCCTCTCACTTCACCTTCCCGGTCAATCTCGTTTGAGTAGACACATCCCGCAGCATCGCAACTCTACGAGGCTTAGGATATCGAGACTCGGTCTCGACTTCTCACGCGTAGCGCCATCCACAGAGCAATGGGGACCTCCCTCGCACCAAAAGCCCCATCATACCGAAAATCCGCATGCCGCGCCCTGCACGCCATCCTCACCTCGACCCTCGAAACCCTGTGTCTCGTCGGCGTCACTTTCGCATTTGCCATGCGAGGCTTGTCTGGCGTCCTCGTGGTGGAGGTTTGCGAGCTCCTGGGGAGGGTGTACTTGTTCTTGTGCGGTGCGAATACGAAGTTGAATCACGGCGGGGGAAGGGAGACGCGAGACGGGGCTCGAGGTTCTCCGTGCAGAGGTCACGATCGGGGACGCTATAGAGAGGAGGGCGGAGTTGAAGGTGGAGGTCAAGGCCGAGATGGATGCAGAGATAGAGCCGGGGGTGAGGGCAGAGACAGAGGGGACAAGATCAAGAAGCACGAGAGCAAGGAACTAGAAAGCCACCCACCCGCCGCGGATTGGGCGGGTGTCATACTCTGCCGCAATGCTTCCATCTCGCACCTGGATCTGGAGGACTCTGGAGGGCCTCGGCAGGCTCTCGGGACGGGGATCTGTGCTGGTGCGGCTGGTGCTGGAGCTGGTGTTGGTGTTGATGTTGGTGTTGATGTTGGTGTTGGTGTTGTTGTTGTCGCTGGCATCGAAGCGAATGCATGGGAGGGTAGGGACGTGTTCGCCGTGACGAGGGATGAACTCCTGAGGCGGGTTATGCCATGGCTCGAGGATCTCCCCGCCGAGACGACCGACGGCGACAGCCCCCCTCACGCTCCCCATGCCCTGCACGGCGGAGATGGAAATCGGTGTTGATGCTGGGGATGTTGACAAACACTCGCTTCGGCTACGACGTTGCCCTGTACTGTCCTGCCGCGAGCTGGGGGGTGGCATGTGAAAAGAGTGCCCTTGCTGGGGCAGCACGTGGAGTCACGTGCATGCGAGTCCGCTCTGGCTCGCCTGGGCTGGGGGTTTCCCCGCAAAGCATGGAGCAGAGCGGATCCTGACGATTCGTGGGGATGTGGATGGATCACTGGATCAGGTGTTGGTGGAGACCTCTGCTACTCGGTACGTTCTGCGCATGCAGTGGCTCAGTACAACACTGCGTCCCTCGTCGTGCAGCTTCACATGTTGACTGGTGTACAGGTTTTGTTTACTGGCTGCTGGCTGCTGGCTGCTGGCTGCTGGCTTCTGCCGCTGCCTCTTCGCTAAAGCCTCTCGTCAACAAGCCCTTGGCGACGCTGATTGCTCTGCAACCCTGACACTTATCCTCACCCTCGCGCAAAGCTGACTCGCAGGCTGACAAGGGCTCTGTTCTCCAGCCCTCAACCGTCGATTGGAACCACGGCCAGCACTCGGGACGGCGGGAACTGCGCATGTCTGTGTACGTTGCCGTGTTTGCATGGCCGTGTTTACATGGCCTTGTTTACATGGCCTTGTTTACATGGCCTTGTTTACATGGCACTGTTTCCATGTCACTGCTTCCATGTCACTGCTTCCATGTCACTGCTTCCATGTGACGATTCCATCACTGCTTCCATGTCACGATTCCATCACTGCTTCCATGTCACTGTTCCATGTCACGATTCCATCACTGCTTCCATGTCACTGTTCCATGGCATGCGGAGATCTACGACTGCCACCCGCCCTCGGTAATCGTACGGAAGTATACGAAAAGCCGAGAACCAGCCAAACGCCGATCGCTCTCCGAAAAGTCTCGGTGCACCCAATTCCCATGTGACCAAGGCGGTGTGGCCCAATGGTGGGCCGGCAATTGCGCGCTTCCCCACACGAGCTAAGTTGGCGAGTGTCGGTCTCTGCGTCTCTTCCAACCTTCGACGGCGGACCAAAGACATGCATCCCATCACATCGCGTTCTATCGCCATTTCTCGTCTCCTTCTCATGCGGCGACCTCGCTGCCGCTGCACATATACTTGAGTTCCGTCTGCCAATATACCACCCGTCTGATCGAGCTTGACTGATACTGCATCTGGGAAGCAGAAGAAGCAAGGAGCACTAGCCAGGAAGACGGGCTGGAATACGATCGACACACACATATACTCACACACATACACACGAGGCGCCCACGTTGCACCAGCACAATACTGCAGCGCCGACAGCACAGCACTGCATTGCACAGCTCAACGTTCCCCAACTACAAAACCTCCTCCGCACTCGTTCTACACGGCACACAACACTTCAAACAACACATACCCAAACTCCCCTTCGCCACAACCTCTACAACCATCCTCAAAATGTCCTCCCAGCCGCAAATCCACCATCCCAGACCCCGGCGTATCTTGGAAGCCACACAACCTCCTTCCCCCCAGCTGCAAGCCTCAAGATCTCCCTCTCGAAACAAGTCGTTCCTCAACCTCACATCCTCGACGCTGCTCGGCATATACTCCCCGGCTGGCTACGATGTCAGCGAGTCGTCGACGCCCTGGGGGACGGGGGCGCAGACACCGAGGACACCTTCTTTCTTTCCCGGGGAGCAATCGCAGCCCCAGCATGCAAGCGCAAGCATCGACACCAATTTCAGCGCGGATACTGCTATCGAGGCCAGCGGACGCCCTCGAAAAAAATCTCAATCCCTCCCAGCAAGCCGCGCCTCCATCCCCGCCCTCGTCCTACGCACCACGCTGCTCTTCTGCTTCGGCATGGGCTACGGGCTCCTGGTCCGGCATCTGCACGACGACCGGAAGCTCGCGCCGTTCCAGGTAGAAGGGATCATCCGGCCGCGCAACAACTGGCGGTATCTGGTGTTCTGGGGGGTCGCGGGCGTGCTGCTGGGCAGTGCGATGCCGTGGCTCGATATGCTGTTCTTGGACCGTGATCCCCAGGCGGCGCATGAGAGTTGGACGGTGCGAGGGAAGGTCAAGCTGGATCCGGTCGAGAGTGAGGAGGGGGTGGAGAGTGGTGTTTTGGGCGCGGATTGGACGCCGGTGGTGAGGAGCGTGGGGGCTTTTGTGGGAATTGCTTATGCGATCGTATGTTCTCGCTCGAGCCCTGTTCCCGTTCTTCTCCTACGTCTTGACAGTTCCCATCATCAGCCCATCACCTCATCTCGCTACCCGGACAATGCTAACCCTCCCCAAGCGTAAACTCCCCTGGTCCTCAACCCTCCAGGCCTCTCTAACCCTCGCGCTCGTCAACCCCGTCCTCTGGTACCTCGTCGACCGCTCCAAGCCCGGCTTCCTCCTCTCCGCCTTGGTCGGCGCCGCCGGCACCGCCATCCTGCTAGCCAGCAACTCGGACATGATGCCCTCCCCGGCATCTCTCTCCTCCGCAAGACCCAGACTCACGAACGGGACGCTGGGCGAGATGGCCGGGAAGGGGGGCTGGCTGGAGAGCGGTGCGGTGAGCAGGGAGGTGCTGGAAGGCGGGACCTGGATCCTGAGCGTGCTGTTCTGTAGCTGTGTGTGTTTTGGGAACGTGGGGAGGAGGCTGGCGCTGAGAGGTGGCAAGGGGGTGAGGAGGTAGCTAGGGCTTGTATCGGGACGCTGTGCATAGGGCGAGGGAAATGGGAAGTGAAATGGGAAGTGAAATGGGAAGTGAAGTGGGAAGTGAAGTGGGAAGTGAAATTGAGAACCAAGAGGTACTTGGGATATAAGATGTCTCTATTCACTCACCCCTAGGCATCTCTACATTGCAGGAGTTTGGAATCTGAGCCATTGAGCCATGGAATGAAAATCCATTCAGGGTACGGTATAATCCTCTTTTCCGATCCCCTCGGAATCTGCACTGGGATCTCTGTAGGTGAATGCAAATAGGGAAAGCAAAATCTTCAAGAGCCAAGGAGAAATGCATTATCTTCTTAACTTTTCTTGTCTGATCTTATAGTTAGCTTGCGCTCTTCCCTTTTTCCTGTCCCTTCTCTCCATTACTTAATGGTTCCCTTGACAATAGCTACGCGCAGCGCGTAGGCGTTCGCTGGTCTGTTGGAGGCTTTATACTTTGGACTAAATCTGACATGGTGTGCGGCTGGTTGATAGCTGGGTGTTGCGGGCTCAAAACATGTCGTACTGGGAATGACAGCAGACCTGCTCTTGATAGCAAATAAGCTCTCACCCCGGCTTCTTCACAGGAGCTTTGCAACTTCATCCAGATATTCCCTAAAGGGCTGCGCTGTCTTGGACCATGCCGGGGCTCTTACAGCGTCTCCCTGGACCCGAGTCCGAGTTTGGGTAGATCTTGGAGCTCTCTTGATTCTCGACGGCTGCTGGTGTGGAAAGGGTATGCTTTTGCGACAGAAGTTGGGGGGCGGCTACTATATACTTCTTCTCTTGCTCACCAACAGTCATACCATTGGCAACCGCTCTGAGAGATCTAGAAGGGCGGCGCGAAAAGAAATCCTGGATCTTCCTTTTCGTTATTGATTCGGCGGCCTGCTTGCAGAGCTGATGGGCCAAATACACATCCTATCTCTCAGCTGGAATGCGTTCACACGAAGCTGGAGTTACAGACTGTGTATTTCCAAACGCGCTGGCACTCATCTCCCACGGCTTCTATGATTTCATCATGTTAGTTTATTTTCACGACCTCTCGGTCTTGGTCGGCTTTGCCACGAAAAGTCTTCATAGCTCAGCCAGATTCAAGAAAGAGAAAAAGAGCAGCGGTGTAGGCCCACGGTCACTATTTCTCAAGCGACGAATTCCGAAAAATCTGGTACAGCCAGCTCTGGCCTTTAGAACAGCAGATGCTCCGACCCGATCAGAGCCGTTCAGTCCCAACCTTGCAAAGACCCGCATGCGAGATGAATTGCACAAATGCGCAGAGCTGGCAAGGTGGCAGGGCGAAGCGAAAATCTCTCATATTCTAAAGCCTGAGAAGAACTCTGCGATCTCAGGACAGACGCTTGATATTTGCTATTGTTCCGTGTATGGATATAGAACACATCTCTCCTCTGATTTCTATCCTGTCTGATTGAAATGAAACCACACGTACATGTATTGCTATTCATCAGTTCAGAAACGGCGACTTGGTTTTTTGCTCATAGTTTGATCTGACATGTAACAGTAAGTGAGAAAGCTGGAGGTAGGGACCCTGAGTCGCTCCAGTCTGGGACAGTAGCTCGTCAACCGGTCTTCCTTCCTCTGCTCAGGCTGGGAAATGGATGCAAGGCCTTTGCGGCCCGTCAGCTATCAATAGATTGGTCTGTCTATCGCATTCCATGCCTTGAGATTGAGATTCTAGCCATTGCACATCTCTAGATCTTGGAGATGAGGATATCCAACCAAGAGGTAAAGCACTTGGAGTATCTAGTCGAGTTTTGCTATTTGATCTAATTGTTTCGCATCCTTCAGAAGTGCTCGACTCTTTGCCGAGATGGTGGCACGGGTGGATCGCCCTCTTCTAGGGTGGTCTTTACATATAGCTTTATGGTGAATCCTAAATGAAAGTATCATCTGGTGTGGTACGTATTCTTTGCATGTGTATAGCACCGAATGTAGAGTCCAACATTTGACAACTAAGGCTTGCTAGCTACGATGCAACGCGGAGCATTAAATACATCTATCAAAAGGCCTTTCCTATGTAAGACGTCGTAAGTGTTGCTCATTATTTGGTGTTTATATCTGCTTAGTATCTGTTTATCTTATATAGAATTGACTTGTTGTGATAGCTTCTCTTTGACAATGTAATACGAAAATGACAGTTACAATATTTGGAGCCCAATTTTGTGTGCGTATGAAGTGTTTTACTTGTCTAGACTTTGTCTCATAGAATTGAATACTTATAGCGATAAAAGGTCACTGTGTACAACTTCAAAAGTGTAGAGTACATAAGAACTAAAACAAGAGCAATAGCTACTGGTCGTAACTTACTTGAGCAGAAAGATGGTACATGATGAACTCGTATTTATAGGAATGATGCTCTAGCTAGTGCGCGAGTAAAATTATCATGCGTGATCTTACACCCAAGGCAAGGCATGTAACAATCCTTCAGACAAAGTACCAGAGTATAAACTCCTAGTATGCAGACTCTAAATGCATTCAAAGCAAGATAGCCAATCGCACAAATAGCAATCTAAACATCGTCGTAGCAAGTACACTAACTTGAATGCCAAGCCATCCTCTGCCATGTACATGGATCTGGGAAGCTCACATACGCTCGCAAGGATTATTCATGCTGCGGGGTTCATAGGCTCACTTCCTCGGGTAGCCATCTAAAACTTACACTTGAGCCTGCATCTCAAATGAGTTGAAAGCCTTCACCTTGACCTGAGAAAAGTATAGGAAGAGCGCTACCCAGTTGCATAGGCAAGCTGAGAACCGTATGTGGGTGTGTAGACCAGCTTGGTCACAATTTTGTAGCCTTGCGAAAGAATTGAACTATACCACGAAACGATCTTTGTCTACCAACTATCTACTTATTTCACCACAACTTCATGCCCACGGCAACTCCTAGTGGTCGACAGATGCTTCTCGGCATCCTCGTTACAAGAGGATGAGTCCAGCTACCGAAAGTTGGCGCTACAAACCTTCCAAGGCCTCAAGACCAAGAGTGCTTTAAACAAGCACCAACTGGGCTTTGGACCTTGAGGAGAAAACAAAGTCGCACGTCTTTTCCAAACAAGGTCTATTGTACACAACTGGGCTTCTGCATGTTGCGAACAGGTCTAGATAATGACTAAGCAGGGTTTGACAACAGCAGTACCCATGACCGCAACTTTTGCAAAGAGGACGTCTATTTAAAACAAAAGCAATCCCCAGAGCCCCAGGCATTTCTCTGCGGAACTGCTGAGCGCCCTTCCTATAACGACTGGGCATCTCAACAGATCAGCACTTTCCGCAGAGTAGCTGTTGTTAGTTATCTGAGAGAGAACAGGAGCGGTAGACGCCAGAAACCAACTCCCTTTCCCCCCAGCGCTTGTGGAGTTCCAAACAAGTAACTCGGCGATTTCCATAGCATTCCAACTGCGCGGACGAGGGAGCCGAGGGGCTTTGTAACCACCTAGCCGCGCGATGACAGCCTCCAGAAGAACAAGTCCAGGAGATGTGGAAAATACGCCTGCCTGACGCTTTACATCTAGATATCTCTGTGGCAGTACGATAAGGCTAGACCTCTGCAGTAGGGAGACCGTCACTAAGATCCTGCCTTGCAAAACTCTCTACTGCTACAGTTCGCTTGTTACAGCCGCTTAATATATTAAGTATAATTCTATAGTAAGCGCGCTACTCTAATAATGCGCAGGTCGGAAGATATCAAATTCCCAACGCCGATGCTTTGACGCATCCTAATTTCCCAGACCTTCGAGAGTGACGCTTGAATCAATGCTTTTCCTTTTCCTTTTCTTGTCCTTTTTCCTTTTTCCTTTTCCTTTTGTTATGCACTTTTTCCCTTTTCCTTTTCCTTTTCTTTTGTCCTTTTTCCCTTCCCTCTTTCTTACATTCCCCCTCGCCCCCTCTCCGTTACCACCCCACTCCACCACCCAGCATCTCTCCCCTCCACCTCAGATCTACGCCCTCGCACCCGCCCTCCAGCCCGCCCCGTAGTACAGTCCGTAGGCAGCGTCCATGTCGCGGTGGTGCCGCTTCGCCGCCCGCGCGAGCCGGCGCAGAGGCGACTGCTCGACCGGCCGGGCCTCGGTCTCGCGCTGGCTCTCGCCCGACGGCCTAGCCGAGGCGCCGGCGCCGGCCTGGTCGCCCGCCGCGTCGAGGGAGGAGTAGGCCGAGGTGACGCTCTGGTGGTGCTCCCGCGCCGCTCGCACGATCTTCTTGCCGAGCGAGGCCGAGGAGCGCGTGCTGTCGCCAGAGGCCGAGCGGCTCTGCAGGGCGGCGGCCATGGCTGCCGAGGTGTCGGAGATGGGTTGGTGGTGGTGGTGGTGGTAAGTTTGGAGAGTCCGCTCTCTCCTGTCCGGTTTTGTTTGGATTTGTTGTCGAGGCGAGCCACAAGCGAGCTTGGGGATCGAGGCTTGTTGAGATCAACAGATGAAGCGATGAAGAGAGAAGATGTGTGTCTGGAGGCGAGCGCTCCTCCCCCTCTATATATCCCAAGTCCCAGGTCCGCATCGGCCATGCTCAGACCACACGCCTAGCAGCACGAATAAATTTTCGCAAGTTTTTTTTTTTTCTTCTCATTTTTTCAGCCCGCTCGTCCGTCATGGCGCCCCTGAGCCGAACACTCCTCCGGCTGCGGTCCTCGCGGCACGTGCGTCCGTCGCTCGTTCTATGGATTCCCATGTGTCAGCGCGCGAGATCTTTCGCCGGGGCGCAGGCCAGGCCATGCACCCAATTGGCCCGACGGCTTGGGTGCGGCGGGCTTCTCTTACGCGATGCATTCGAACGTCGCGGACGGGAGTTTGTATTCTCGGACGCCAGGCGTGATGGTGCCTCTCAGCTGGGGATCCCGGAACGATGGGGTAATGAGAGGGTAATGAAGGGGGGGGGACAAGAAGGCAACCAGAGGTTAAGCGAGGGATGAGAGCAACAAGCGGGTAACAAAAGGGGCGACGAGAAGACGGCAAGCGTCGGCTCTGCGCACCAGCCGAGGTCTGTCGTCGGGGAGTCAACAAACCGGGTAGGCCGTCGGGTGAGGAGAGGAGGGGGAGAAAAGTGGATCAGGAATCGCACCACCTCTCTCGGCCCCTGACTCGCAAGATCTTCGTCGACTGTTGACTCAGGTCCGCCCTTGGCCTCTGGCCGCGACGTGTCGACGTATGCATGCATTCCACGAGAGGGGCCGCGTTAGCTGTCGGGTCGATGTTTGTTGATGGTACACCGCTATGCTATAAACACGGCCGACAATTGTCATTGATTATAGCAACGCTGTGCGACATACCCAGCCGACCTACACGGTTGAAACAATACGAGCTTCGCGTCTCTGCGCGCTGCCAAAGGCTTCCTCGTCCGAGGAGCAAGTATGTGAAACCATCTACTCGTTCCCACAACGCACTCACCCCCAACGCTATATCTGATGATAGAATCATTCCTCGCACCTGCCTCTGAAGCCGCGAGAGAGCTCGCTCGAGGGTGCGAGGCTCTATGCAGCGCCCCTGGATCAGACAGAGCGCCTCTCTTCTGCTTGGGTAGGACTGCGGATCGCAGCAGGAGGCGGCGTGGTAAGATACCACTGGTGTTGCGAGGCATGTGTACCGCGGGGCGTGTGATGATGCGTGGATGGAGAACTGGCATGATTTAGGCCTGCTGCTAAGGATACAGAGAGCCCTCCCCTCTCGCACGTAGCCATTCAAGTTTGCCAACACGGGTGCAGGAACTTGGTATTCTGCCGCGTGCTCTGCTGCTGTTGATAGACGAAGTTGCCATTCAACGTGCTATCAATTCCGCGCTCCTCGATCGTCTCGCTCGGCTGGTGTGCTCCGGGAAGAGAGGCCGAGAGGAAGCTCCCCGAGGCCCTTCACCCTCCCCGACGCGGTTGCGGATTCATACTTCGATGATCGTCCCATGTATCGCCTTCCTTCCGTCCACGAGCATCGTGCTTCCCCTCTGCAAGAACACGGTCCCCTTGACCTCCAAGTTTCCCATCACGTGCAGATGGCCAGTCAACACGAGAGAGGAGCCCAAGCACAGATGCCCGCTGGCTCGTGTCAGCAGGTGTTTCGGCGAGAGCGCGCTCGCCGTCTTACATGACCGAGACGTCCCCCTCGATCGAGCACTGCCCCGCAGATTCAACCGTGCTCCCCAGCATCAGGGTCTCCATGGGCGTGCTGCCCCGGAGGCGAATCTTCCCACTCGCCTTGATCGGGCCGGCGACGTGGACGGAGCCGGTCAGATCGATGGCGCCGCTGGCCGTGACCCCGCCGCCGAGGTAGATCCCCCGCCGGCCGCCGTCGAGGACACACGCGCCGCTGCAGTCGACCCTCTCGGCGATGCGGATTCCGTTTCTCAACCTGGAGCCGATGTCAGCTCCGGGGTGCCTCCGCCGGCGACGACCGCCGGGCATCTCGCACACTCACTCGACGGCCCCGCTCGCGTCCAGCTTCCCCCTGATCGTCACGCCGTCGCGCAGGGTGACTATCCCGCTCGCAGTGACGTCCCCGCCGACCAGGATCCCATTCTTCAGGAGGGCCCCAGAGGAGGAGTTGACCGTGCCATCCACCCGGATGCTCCCATCTAGCGCGACGAACGAGGATGCATCAACCGGGCCGAGGATGTGCAGCGGCCCCGCGAGATTCACCGGCGACGAGGCATCGACGGCCCCGATCTGCGGGACTGGTTCTGCTGGGGCGGGCGGCGCAGGAAGACATGCGAATGCTGGTGCCGCTGGCGTCGCTGGTCGTGCCGAGCTCGAACGTGCGGAGCCGTGCTGCTCCGGCTTCACCTCCTGTGGAGGTCGGGAGACCCGCGTCATGATGGCGGATGGGAATGATGTCCGATGCGAGAGGTAGAAGCGCGGTTGGGCCGATGAGTGAGCAATCAGCGGTTGGGGCGGGGGATGCTGCTGGCGGTGTCGACCATGGCATCTTCTCGACGAGGGATTGATGGCGATGGCTGAGGGAGCAGCTGCTGGGCGTACGCCGCGAGGGCTGCCGCTGGCGAGTGATTCCAGCCCGACCGGCAAGGCGACTCGTCAGCCTCGTCTGGGATACCCCGCGGTCCAGCCGCGTCGGCCGCGTCGCCGGGGGGGCCTCGCCGATATGATTGGCCTGGTCGACCCAGCGGGCCGCGCCAGCCGCGCCAGCCGCGTCAACCCACTCAGCCATCTCCATCGACCAGCCGCGTCAACCCACTCAGCCATCTCCATCGACCACCCGCGCCAAACACCACCCGATACTCGTCCCTCGCCCTGCCCCTCCCGTGCCCCATCGAACGAGCCCGCCGCGGCTCCTAGGGGATCATGACGTCCCCGCGAGAGTGCCGACGCGAACAGGTCGTCGTCCAGCCCGGATATGTGCGCAGAGCCGAGATCCGGATCTGGATCTGGATCGGGGGCGGCATCATAGCCAGCGCGGCGGCGCCCGGCGGTGATCTCTGGCTGGTTGGGCCAGGGCAACGAAGCGGGGGACCCCGGCTCCCTGGTTTCGGAATTCGTTCGGGCTCTGTCGCAGAGCACTTTCCTCGGCCCTGGATCGGGGAGCGAGTGTCGGTAGAGCATTCAGGAGGTGAGACTTTTTTCTTCTTGTCAATTCCCATTCTCTAGATACAGAATTACCAATACTACATTAGCCCTGGGCCGTACCAATGTTGACTGATTACCGATGACCAATGACCGTGGGCACCATTCGCCCAGACGCCTCCCGTCCGCGCACCGCTCGCCGAAGAGCCCTCCCACCGCGGTGTTGCCGTGACTCGAACCCATGCGGAATATCCCTCGACCCTCGCAAAAAACATATCTCGTGTGAATGTCCCAACTGGGATTGCGACGCCCGAACTCCTTGCCGTGACTGCGAACCGTCCGTACCCCCGTCCTTCTGCTTCTCCCGATCCGCCTCTCTGCTGGCCGGTCTCCTCACCCGCACCACCTCCCTGGCACCCACGCCATCTCCTAGCGATACCGACAGACCAGCCCCCCCTAGGCGTGAGGGAGCGGCTCGCCCTCCGTCTCCTCGGAGTCCTGGAATGGGGTGCTCTGCGCGCGAGCCCCCGGCGCCGTCGCACCATCGTCCGAGCCCGAGGCCGGCGCGTCGATGGGCGAGACCGCGCCGTGAGGCCGGGCCTCCGGCGTGCCGACCTGATAGTACTGTCTCAGACGTGATTTCTCGCCGGCCGCGCCCTGATCGGCGGCGGCGAGCCGCTCGACGTCGAGCTCCAGCGCCCCGTGCTCTCTCGCGCAGCTGTCACACGGTGGGGCCTGCATGTTGGCGACGAGGAGCCACTGCAAGCTGAGCACCAGCTGGGCGAGGTAGATCTCGCTCCAGGACAGGTTGTAGCGCCTGATCAGCTGCCCCAGCCCGGCACTGCCCAGGAGGAACAGGGTGACGAACACCAGGAACTTGTAGTGGTAGATGGCCGTGAGGAAGTTGGTGCTCATGGTGTCGGCTGGGGATGGGGGACGGCGGGGTGATGGATGTTGCGAGCTGGGAGCTGGGTGTTTGGGTTGGGTGTCTGGTGTTGGATGCCCGAGGTATGGCGCGGGGCTGGAGCGGGATATCCGATGTCTGGGGGCTGGGCTGGGCCGGGCAGATGTGAGAGAGACGAGGGCGATGGAGAGCGAGGTCGATGGTGTTGAGCCGAGCTGCTGAGCTGAACTGATGATTCCAAGTCGCGACCGGCGATAGATATATTCACGATCATATGGGGGGGGTAGACAAGCGAGCAGCACGCTGAAACCCTGCGAGCAGCATTGGGCATCCTCAGGTCACGGGATCCATGGGTGGGTG